>JARFOC010019192.1:0-10247 GCA_031763485.1 Osmoderma eremita
TATACATTTCTCTGCAAGAAAAACACTGCTGATGTTCATCATGAGATGGATTCAGACACATACGAGGATTGGTTTATAAAGAAATTGCTTCCAAATACATCGCAGCAGTCAGTGATTGTTCTTGATCATGCTTCCTATCACTGCAGAAAATTAGAAAAAATCCTAACGACAGCATGCAGAGAAAACAATAACATTGATTGGCTACGTGAGAAACAGATACCAACCACTGACGATATTCTAAAAAGGGACTTGCTATCACAAATTAATCCACAGTATGATAAAAGCAGGATTGGTGAACTTGCAAAAGAAAAAATGTTGAAACGGAAGTGTGGATAGTGGATAATTTGCAAGACGACATTGAAGAGTTTTTTATTCATGTAACCGATTCGTCGTCATCTGAAGATCAAACTGGTTCAGCGACTGACTATAAGTTGAAACAAGACATAAGTGTTTAATTGCTATTCCTTTATTAAATATTATTGTATTATATGGGGTTTGTATGATTCTAACTATTATTGTTGCAGAAGTAGAAACTATTATTTCTTAGAGGATTGTAGATTTTATTTTAAATTTAATAAATTGTATAATACCCCAATTCCTAAATAGATGCTCGAAATGTAAATTACGTTAATGTTGAGTAGTAATAAATAAAATTATGATCTTTTTCACGGATTCTTAGATAAAAGAATTTTTTTTTTATATTTTACTGTTTTCAAAATATGCATCTTAGCTGTCAGAAACCCAAATAATGGAACAGGAAGTAATAATGTACAGCTGATTCGACGATTTGGTAACCGTGTATGGAATTCTCATAAGCTCTGTACAGCACTCGGAGGTTGAGACGATCTATAGCATCAACTATCATTCTATTTTCTGAGCAAGTTTATCCATTTATCTTTAATATTAAGAAATATACGGAGATAGAAAATGGCCAGCCTCTGTATCCTATTTTATTGTTACTTCGTTGATTTTTCCAAAACAGTTTTCCTGGAATTAAAATGATTACAATAAGAATTCTTTTCTTTGACTAAGTATGTGCATACCCTTTACACTAGTAGAAATTTTTAGAAAAAAACGTTAACATTCTTTTTCTAAGAAAATACGGTTGGAACAATATATTTTCTAAATCTGAATATCTGCTTCTGTGCATCAGAGGTCAGTTTTAACGAAACCCAGGATGCAAAGTGCAAGTAACCAATACACAAAATACCTTGTCAACATGGAAGGGAATTGGAAATTACTACATATACGAATCAAAAAACTTCAGGAAGTGGTTCGTCTGGAGGAGACGCACAAATTGGAATTTGCATAACAATAACAGCCTGGGAGGAAAACCATAGAACTATATGTGATTGTCTGGAATAGTTATTCTGTGAAAGGGGATAAAATACCTCAAGAAAAAACTGAAAGAAACAGCTTAATGAAAAATAGCGTGGTACAGCATACCCAGGTAATAATTTCTGTACTCTCAATTAGCAGAATGGTTTAGATGCTTGAGTGGCAACAGTATTTGAGATTTGCTGTATTCGATATTTATCACATCTGATATTTGTCACGTTTGGTTTTTGTCATATTTGACACCTATTGTATTTGTTACGTTTGACATTTCTTACATTTGACATTTGTCACATGTTACATATGTCATATTTGACATTTGTCACATTTAACATTTGTCACATTTAACATTTATTACATATGATATTGTTGCATTTGGCGTTCGTCAGTTTTAAAACTATTTAACAAGAGTTCGATTAGGACCAACCTTCCGGATACCATTAATCCAAAAATTGATGGAAATCGCTCAAACATAAACTCATATAAAAATATAAATCACGTTAAAAGAAAAACAATAACCGAGTGCGTACCAACACATACGGGTTTTATTCCCAATCTCTGATTCTCCGGACTGAATTTGTATCCCGCGTGACACGTACAAACTACCCTCTGCAAGTAAACGGTGCAAACTTGTTCGCAAATATCCATCGAGCACGGATCCTGGTCCTTGTGGATACACCTACGCATAGCAAAATGGCGGTTGACGTGTATTTGAATGCAATGAATTCTTTGGAACTCACCTGCCGGATAGGTATACGTAATCTTTGCAACAGTATTTTCTCGTACAATCCACCCATTTACCGCCGGATTTACATTTATATCTAGTCGTAATTACATTATCTGTTGGACATTCTAGAACGTCTGACCTAAAATTAGTTTAGATTAATGTTGTTGAGGTTATATACACACATGTTGGTTAGTATACATTTGTGGTAAAGATCGCAAGGACTCTGGGGCAGTGTAGTAAGCACATTATATCGGATCACTCCTCACCTCACAATAAATTGATTTAATTCGGAGCTCGTACTTAGGCAATACATGGATTTCCATTGTCCACCGCTTGATCGAATGAATTCCGCAATGGAAAATTTATTGCATGGTGTGGAGTGATTAGGGATTGTCTTCCGGGACATAAATGCCAAATAAAAATTTCGAGTAGATACAATATTAGATAGGAGATCAAAAGTGGCATTGGGAATGTGTTCAGTTTTTCTTTGCAAGGCCAATTAAAGTTAATAGAGGTAAAAGAAGAAAATGGGTCTTTTTTTATAAAAAAACCTCTCTTGTCGCAAGTCCATTTTCCCTTCGGATTTATAATAAACACAAAATTTAGTAACTTTGCCAAATTCAAACGTATCTTCTATCTCCAAAATGATCAGCGAGAATGAATCCGGAAAAAAAAACAATTCTAAGATGGTGTGTTTAATATAATTATGGAGTAAATGCATGTTAAGTAGTCCTTGAAATGTAATAGGGGTGGTGCACTAGTACAACTTTGCTATAAACCAGGGGTTACTCGACCAATAGAGGGTTCTGAGTGTAAAATTCTAGAATTCTGCATAGAGTATTTTAAATTTATATTACAATTCCTTTAGTTGTTAGTAGTTCTTTTAGTTTTTACTTATTGTTTAATCATTATCGTTATTTTTATTATTATTGTGCATTTCGTCTGTAAATATTGACGTGTGCCGAATTAATTATTATTTTGTAAACGCACGTCGAGCTAAAAATGATCGCCAGGTACCTGGACTGCTTAGTGTACTTTTTAGTGTAATTATATTCCTAATGGCTAATGGCTTTTCCTTCAGAGTCTTTAGTCGATAAGTTGCTATTGTAGAAGTCAGTACGTGAATAAAATTATTGTCAAAGGTGGTTGGCGCGTTATTGTGTTTGAAAAATAAGTGGATTTGACAATTTTATGCGACAGGAGTAATCCGAACAGTGTGTTTATTGTATTCCGAGAGGTAAGCCAAAATGTTAATACCAATTGTAAATATAATTTTCAGGAATGCGTTAATCGAAACCGTCAATGCGTGTTTTTTGCGCAACTTGTGCGCCCACTTTCTGAACAAAAATTATAGTTGCAAATAGAACATGTGCTACTTAAAAATCTGCACGGCAAAATGTGTACACTTTTTGGCACATTGTGTGAAGGGCATTATGCGAAAAAAAGAAGAATGAATAGAATTTTGGTTGGCATTATGCATCCTGTTTAGTTTGAAATATATGAGTTTTGGCGCCGTAGTCTGTTTAGTTGGGTTCGCAGACCACCAAAGGGATAGGCACACAATCTTAACGTTAAGTGTCCCATCAATCCTTACTATATTATCTCTGGTTATAATACTGTCATTTTGACATTTGTGAGTGACATTAGTATTTTGACAATGATGGATGGATAAAATTTATATCAATTCGTGTATATTCGCGTATTAACACAGCGACACATTCTATATTTATATAGGCGCTCATAGGCAACTATTCTCTGTTCACCAAACAGATGGAGTGATCACGTAATGATCATGCATCGTGCACGTGCAAAGCCGGTTTTACACTGAAAAACAGAAAAATAGTTATTACCATCCAGCTGTGACTATTTGTTACCTATTTCGGAAACATATTCGTCTTTATAATGAAAAGTAAGCTTTCATTTTATGTTTCTTGCTGTATATTGCACTCTGGTTTTTATATTAAGATGGAGCAAATATATAATAAAGTATAAGATGGCGTAGGTGGAAAATTAAAATATTAAAGTGTGATCGGCTCAAAAAAACATAATTTTCTTTTGTAAAACTGTACTTCTATTTTGTTTTTTAGATGTAACTTTGAAACAGAAAGGGTAGACAGGAAGGATATGAACCATTAAATAAAGTGTTTATTAATAACACAAATCGTGAATCTTTTTAGACAGTTACAGCAGATAGTTACTTGCAATCTTTATAAAGTGCGAGTCATAATTGCACGTGGAACAAAACGAGCCAGGGTATACCTGAACCATCTTGTATATTAGTTTATAGAAACTAAGTATTTTCCTTAGAATAATCCCTCTTATACATATCTATATATACATATATATATAATAGTTGCTCTTGTTCCATCTGTTATGACTCCCTCTGTATATAAAATTCAGCATTCAGCTATTCAACTCTTTAACCCTGATTGATGATTTGTTTTAATATATAAATCCGCATGTATACGTGACAGGCTTGTGTGCGTTAATATTTAATAATTCTTTTCGCTAATATGGATAATAAAGAGCGAATTGATCTGTTCCTGACCTCCGTGGCTTTCCAATTATTGCTAATAATGATGGACATAGCTTGCGCAATTATTTGTTTTGTATGTACATGTACAACGTATAGATATCAATTGTTATCATTTGGGCCGTTGGAATCTAGCTTTTTGTATTAATTTAAAATTGATTATTTCTTTAATATTTTGTTCTTATATAAAGATAAAATCAGGAATGTTTGTACTTACGTCATATTTGTTTATGACGTGTCTTAACTAGCTAAGATTTATGTTATACACTTTTATCTCGGTTTTTAGATACTACCGATCGATTAATCACGTAACTACAAACATTCGTGATTTTATGTATAGATACATGTATGTATTGTAATGGTATGCTTTTATTCAAAATATATTCTTTACAATTATTATAAACTTCTTATAATTATATCGCATCCCACCCCACATAATTTCAAATTAAATCTTTTGGCACATCTTTCAAACGTCCACTCTCAAATACTTCAACTATTCTTTGACTTTTGTTCATTTTTGACATGCGCAGTTCTATTGAGGGCTATAATGCTTGATTGTGGAGATATAATAATTCAATCTGAAAATAATTCAATTAAATGTTGAAGGTCTTAGTTGCTCTAAGATCGATGTGTATAACCCGTGTGTGTTGCTGGGTGACTTCAATAGCCAACAAACCGGGGAATATGAATCCATCAATGACAACGATATAGAAAGGTAATTGAATGGTTAGAGTTGAAAATTATGTTTCTAGTACAGAAGTTGAAAGATTTAGGTATCTTCCATTCTATTGCGTCGTGAAGAGATTATAACACCGACACATGCTGTGGGATCTAAAGATGGACGAGATAAGTTTTACCTTTTAAGATCTGGCCACACATATACGGGACGATGACGTGCCGTGTGCGACACGAGCTCCATACGATTGATACTGACTGCAGGATACGATTACAATATCTGTGTATGGTATCGGTCTCTTTCTCAATGGATCTTCTGTAAAAAGTCTAAACTCCTCTGTGTATATGCATAAAGAATTCTCTTAGAACGCTTTTTGGCTTATTTTTATATTAACACGTGTGGATGATTCATCAATGATAGACGATACATATTAATTTTTATTTACAACAGCTGTGTTTATATAACGACAATATATATGCTAACATAATGCTTTCGCAACTACGTTGCACGAGTTCAAAACTCGTACGACAAAAAGTAAATGACCCGTTGTCGTTGAGATCCGTACACACCCCGTGCTCGTCTCGCACTCGCAACGTACATGTGTGGCCTGTCGCATTAAAAACCTGTGTTATTACTTTGAAACGGAGGTCGTGCGAGAATCGTGTCGTGCCCGTCCCGAATATGTGTCGCCAGAGCTTTAACCGGTATGTATATATAAGCAATACGAAATAAATAAATGTATGACTTAGGCTTCTTCACATTGAGTTTTCATTTCTAAATTCTAACCAGTAGATTATCTAAATAAACTGTATTAAATTTTCATATATTTACCTGAAATTATTCTGTCAACTGTATTACAACTATTTTTAATTAATAAATATATTCTCCAAATTAAAATGAAATAATTTTTTTAAACAATGAAATTTCCAAATTTGTTGATTTGCACCAACACAAAATTAAATAAAGTTTTCATTTCCCACAAGTGTGTAGCGCTCTTCAAAATCTTTTAAGTAATAACTTTCACCAAACCCTTCTAGTTACCAACTTTAAGGTCTTAATTCTGTTTTTACATTTCCTGGTCTATTTTTCCTTTTGCATATCCCATGTATTCTCTTAGCCGTTTCTTCTCCATTTGAGATTTTGAGAAATTAAAATGATTTCTAAAAACTTTAAAATATCTTGGAAATTGTAGACTTTAGGTAGGGCTTAATAAAAATGAATGTACCTAAACTAATCTTCCTTTTTATGATATAAATAAATGGTGATCTATTTCAATAAGCTCAAGTTGTTGTTTATTTTTACAACTTCCTCAAGAGAATTAATCTGCGTTAATAATTTGAATTATAAACGGCACAACATCATTGTTAAAAAATATAAAATTATACGCGTAGTTCACATGGTAAAAGTAAATTTTTAAATGAACAGTTAAAATTTCATT
Organism: Osmoderma eremita; assembly: GCA_031763485.1. Taxonomy (NCBI): domain Eukaryota; kingdom Metazoa; phylum Arthropoda; class Insecta; order Coleoptera; family Scarabaeidae; genus Osmoderma; species Osmoderma eremita. The sequence goes on from JARFOC010019192.1 coordinate 6,710, forward strand.
TAACAACTCCTTCAAGAGCATGATACAAAAAGTTTTTCAACAATAAATATGAAATATAATTAAAAATAAAAAGCTTTACTCACAATGTGATTAACTAATTTGAATTATAAACGGTACAACATATCAAAATCATTGTTAAAAAATATAAAATCGTACGTGTAGTTCACATTATAAAAGTAAAATTTTAACTGATATTACAAGTAAGACAAATATTCGAGGTCACTGTGCAAAAAGTTTTTCCATATACAGTGAGGCGAAAATGTATAAGTACGGATGTGTATACAGTCCGCTATAAAAGTTTTACGAGATATTATTATTGTAGTTCAGAACATTAGACTAAGTTGATCTGTATCTGTTTTGAAACGAATGGCGTTTCTGTTATTGTTTATATATGCCATTTCTAGGAAAGGTCTTTTTTTATAGTTACCCTCTGCTTAAAATATCTTAATATTACTGTAATCAAAAATGTAATTGAATACAAGCACGAGAACCATGCTACAGTCACTTTTGTGTTGTGTGATGCGATAACAATATCGCATCACACACTACAAAGTAATTGTGATGTTTACCCTATGTAGCAACCATTGCAATCTTTGGTTGGAATTTCCTAAATTACATTGCTTTTTTGTAAGTTTGGTTTTTTGTCTTTAGTGTTGGTGTATACTGATCTTAATGTAATTGTATTATATTTAGCTATCCTAATATCATTGAATGGTTTAAAATGACTCATAATATTATTAGTTAATTTGTTGATGTATGGATTTCTTTTTGTAAATAAAATTAATTGGAGCATTATCATCAGTTGGTCCGTCGAAAAAGTTTGAGCTGTAGATCGGCTGTTTGAGTGTCTTTTTTGGATAGCCGTTATTGGTAAAAATATCATATATAAACTCTTTAATTTGGATTAATGAAACTGTGATATGAGGTGTGTGTAATCACTGTGTTGTATTTTTGATTTATGGGGTGGTTTGAAAAAAAAAAATTCAGGAATCTGCTAGAAGATGTCGGTTTTTGATATCAGTTTAGTATGATTTCATTGTTGTCAGTTCTTATAAGCTTGGTATCAAGAAAAGGTACACTTTTATCAGTTTCCATCTCTATTGTGAATTGTATGTGATTGTTTTGTCAATTGAATATATTGAGTGTTTGTTCTGTCATATTGCAAGGGACTGATGTTATTAAGTCATCTACATATTTGAAAATGAAGAGGTAGAAATGGTAGTTTCGGTAGTATGTTATCTAACATGTGATCCAATACTATAAGTGCTAAAATGGGGCTGATGGGAGAACCCATCGGCATACCAAAGCTTTGTAAGTATAACGTGTTGTTGAATGTAAATATGCATTTTTTAAAATTAAGGTAAGTGTTTGTAAGAAATTTTGTTTAGTGAAAGAGAAATGATGTTCTATGAGGTTCCAATTTAAATTAATTATGGTAAGTATGAGATCGTGTGATATGTTTGTGAAGAATGACACAACATCTAAGGATATGACGACATGATTTGGCACAACCAAACCGTCTAACGCATTTACAAATGTTAAAGTATCTTCTATATTGTAGTCAGTTCTCGCTGTAAAACTATTGGACGGACAGGTCTATGCGGTTTGTGGATCTTTGGAGGTGCATACAATTTTGGTGGATTCGAATTATGTTTAACTGAGCCTTTGGCGATAGCTGCTGTGATGTCTCGTTTATTTTTTACTTTCTTAATAACAGTATTATGATCGGACTCTATTTTTCTTCTTCTTATATTTTTAAATTATATTTCATATTTATTGCTGAAAAACTTTTTGTAGCATGCTCCTGAAGAAGTTGTTAAATAAACAAACGAAATATTGAGCTTATTGAATAAATGAGTTTTGCTTAAATTAAACAGAATAGTCCTTGGTCCATGGCTTCTGTGGCAGTTTTCTTCCACACTTTTATATCTTATGTTTTGCTTTTCCAATTTATCACTCCAACCTTTCTACCACCAATGTTTTGTTCTCATACAAAGCCAAATATGTCCTCTAAAATACGTATTTTTATCGGAAGTACCTAAGTCCTTATAAGAAATATGCAGGGCAGAATATTAGGAGCTATAGGAGGTTGACCAGGCTGTACATAACCCACACCAACATGTTGTACATGTGTGTATAAAATTAAGGGCTAGGTGAACAGTAATGGTATTATTAGTAAACAAGATTCGTCTTCAGAAGAAGCAGTCTTACCCAGAAGCTGCTAAACCTAGTTCACTTGGACGATCCAGATAATATCCGTCTTCTAAAACAGGATAGACATCCTCACTTTTAATCACAGTCACATTAGAATTTACGCTTCCAATTCTGTATATTATCGCTACGGACACAATTAAGACGATACACTCCCTCATTTTTCGGCCGCTGACTTTAATTGATCACATGTTATTTTGCCCCGAAATAGCGTCAAGCGGAATTCGTCACGAAGCGTTCGCGAAGTAACAACGTCCATTTAACACGAGAAAGAAAATCTATCGCATAAACGTAATGCTTAAACCGCGTTTAAAGTTGATGTGTTTGTCGCGAAAGAAGAGTTCAAACCTTGGGCTGTGCGGTGACGGCATTTGTTCGACAACTGTGCAACTCGGTTACGTCACGCGAAGCGTATGCAATTTCGCGAAGAATGTGCGTACATGTGTAGAAATGATGTTTAAGATCACTTAACCCAATTAATATTAAAGATTAAATCGTCGTTGACGGTCGCTCTAGACTTAGATGTAAGCCAGTAAATAGATACGTGCATAAAGTTTTAAATGAAGTACGCTTGCATGAATTGCGAATCTTTCTAAAACTATTGCGATGAATGTGAATGCGTGTTAAGACTAAGATACTCCATTTTGTCCTGATGTTAAAATTTTTAGGGTCACACGCGTTTGTTACTATCTAAGCCGTCTGGCGAGTTAGGCGTCTCGGAATTAAGTGACGTCGCGGTTTCAGTAAATTGACAAGACACTTAAAATTGTGATGCGACACCTAATTGGTTTCTGTGTAATTGCCCAAGAAACATTACCATTCTCACTTCCTCTTGTACCGTAGATGTGTGTATATAAATGTGTGCGTAATATGTTTTTTTATACAGTAAGACGATATGTACTACTATTAAGTAATAAATATGTAATGTATATAGCGCAGTCAATATGATTTTCAAGGATATCAAAAATAAAAATGAGATCCGCTTGATTGCCCGTCTAAATCAAAAGAACTATGCGGAAGATTACACAAAATAATATACCCTTTTCAGTATATGTTAAAATATTATTAGAAAAACGAGAGTTCATAAATCAACTTTTTTTTAATCTTCCTAGGACCATTCTAACATAAGGTTATAATAACGGGAGTTACCTAGAATAGAATTAAATTTGCCTAATAAGTTTGCCCTTACTAACAATCATAATGATAATGTTAATACGCAAGAAAGTGTTTGCATACGAGGTGTGTAAATGAAGTAATGAGACTGACAACGTAGCGTTTGATATGGCAACACGGGAAGCACGGGACATGGAGGGGCGACAAGTGGACA
>JARFOC010019202.1:0-10246 GCA_031763485.1 Osmoderma eremita
TACATCATTATACAATGTTTGGATTTGAAGTCCTTTAACATTTGATAGGTGTATGAAAACTTTCGTGACTCACTGTAGGAATTTCACACATTTCTATATAGGAATTTTTATCGTCATCAAATATAATTCCTTAACCAAATAATTCATTCTTTTTGAATCCGTCTCACATATTACATCTGACTCATAACTTCAAACTATTTGCTTGCTATTTTACAGCGGTCGTCGACAAAAATAACTACATACCTAACATCCTTGTCGAGTTCCTGCTCTTCCTTTTCCTTCCATGTAGGTGTCATCTGTTTTATATCGAGCAGTACTCTGTTATTGATTTTATTATAGAGCCAATTACTGTTCCACAGACAAATATTAGGAGTGTGAAAGCTTTCACGTACCATCTCCAAAACCACCTTGGTTTTGGGTAACGCCATTTGATCAAGATCATTAATCCCACAGGATTGGTTTGTGATGTTAGGATTATCATTTGAGGGTCTTTTACGATGATTACTTAATACCTGAAGCACTGTGATGCACGAGATGGTGGCCGGGGTCTTTATCGCATTGAAAGCCAGAAGTTTCACATAAATACATACGTTTATTATACTCACACTATATTACATCTTTACATTGCTTTCTTTCACTACAACTTTCATTGCTTACGGCTATGAACGAACACAAGAATAATATGAATGCGAATCTTCATTGCTGGTAATAATAATGACGATCCTTTAACTACCTTTATACTTCCTGTATATATGCACATTTGCTGTGTTCATTCCTTCGATATGTCGTAAGGCTGATACAGCTAATCGTAATGAACTGTTTCATCAAATGCCTTAATGTCATTATAACCTATTCTACTTTGTATGTAACACAGTGCATGGTTTCGACACTACCATTACAGGTTCTTTTGTGGTCCCTTGCCCTGTAAAATCAAATAGTTCAATCTCCGCTTTTGAATCTGTCCATTCATTATCGTTGGATTAATCATCAGAATTGGACTCCTCTTCGGTAGTATCAACGTTATCGTGCCAACACTTTATTGGTCGAGCCGGGTCATTGGTTTCAGTGTAATGGACTACACATTAATGCCTTCAAAACGTGTTTCATGTTTTCCCATACACCTCAGTCCAGAGCTAATTTTAAAGTAGGTATACAGCTGAAAGATGAGCTATTGACGGGTCAAAGTTGCGTTAATTTACTTGCAGTGTACCTGAACGAAACACTTAGTTGGTATGCTCATTGCGGTAAGCTAACAAGTTGCCTAAACACCCCGTGTTACCAAATTAGGAATTTGAAACACGTTTTGAGCTTGAATTACTTAAACATATTTTATTATTATTACTCAAGTGTTCTCCAGAATATCTGACGGTATTGTTTTTTGGGGCAGATCGCCAGACGCCCATGATATTTTTCTCGTCCAAAAGCGTTTAATTCGTTGTATGGCTGGCATTGGCAGCCCCGATTCACGTAGGCCATTTTTTATAAAATTTGGTATATTACCTTTGCCTTCTGTATATATTCTGGAGATTCTTGTATAGACAATTTTGTATTAAAATCTGATATTCATTCGTATATAACACGAGGTGTAAATCAAATTTCAGACCGCCATTTTATATTAGACTAGAGTCGGCTAAAGGATCTCCTATCTCGATGGGGCTTCGGCTTTTTAATTTGTTGGTCAACGCTATAAAAGATTCAGAAACGCTAGGGAAATTTACATTAGTATTACGGGTTGTTACTACGAAACTGTGTGTATTCGATTGACGAATTTTTATCTGTTCTTGAGCAGTAACTTGCCAGTTGTTTTATTTTTTTATGTATCAATGTTCTCATCATGTACTTTCTAGTACAATCAGATTCTCCTGAGCTTCTGTTTCCATTTCTAGTTCAAGTTCACGCCAAGTTAAATACCAGGATAGCGCAGTGGTAAAACGCTTAGCATCTGTAGGGGATGTCGATGGTTCGAATCCAAGTGCGGCGATCGATTTTTAAGTCGGTTGCAGCCGATGATCGGTACTTCTCCCGCTCTACCCTGTCACGGTGAGAAGAGAGCAAGCCATTCACACATACACAATACACACGGAGGAGGTAGCACGAAGGGCCCAATATGGGTGGCCCAAGTGCGTGTGGCCTCTGTAGCCCCCCTCTAAGCCCATATGTAAAATAAGTAAAAATTATCGCTATTCTACAACTTTGTACCGAAAGCTAGGATTGCTTAGAGCAAAGGGAGATAATGAAATGCTTGAAGCATATTTTCCTTTCGTAAAATTATTCATTATTTTTCACTAGTACTTGTCACTTTGACTTTAAAAAATGTCAGGTTAGAATTTCGGCGAGGCTTTACAGTGAAAGAGAAACTTTGAAGTCGTCGTTACTTTCCGGCGAGTTTAAAGTGGTAAATTAGTAGCAGTTATAACAGTTATCCCAAGATAATTGTTATAACTGTTCAAATGTATTCATGTTGATACTAGCGCAACTTACCACAAGTGAGAATATATTAAAACAATGCAAACCAATATAGTAACAATACAAAAACAATATAAACAACAGCGGTCGTGACTGGGTTAAACAAGAAATCGTATTTATGGCGTAGGATTTAGCAATAGTGATCTGTCTATCTAATCCAATTACTGAATTATTTGGTATTAATTTTTACCTAAATTGAACAACAAACATTTCCATAAAATATCTAAAATTAACAAAACCATTAAAACTGCTGAAGCAATCCGTGTTCCATATAGATTTCATTGCATTTCGAGAACTTTTGAAACCTACGCCACTGTGTCCCTATTTCTAGTAATAACAAATAATGTAATACAGCACAACCAGCACACAAAATACATAATCCCGTTTGGTCATGACATTCTGATCAAGAGGGTCGTGATTAAGTTACACGCAGTGTGCAAATAAAGCGCTCTCCGACAACTCCGGCGTTGCAATACTACTGTTACCGTATTTGCCAAAGTCAATACTACAGTGCGACAGGACGATGATGGATTCAATCAATTATCGTCGTCGACTGACGAGTGCAAAAATAATACCACTCGCTACACGGGATCTAGCTAGTTATTTCTACGAGAACGCGGGGATGAGGAATCTGTCAGGGATAGGATATGGGGGCAAAAAAAATTGCACGCCGTTTCCGATGATGAAACTCGTATTGTGAAGGTACGACGACAGTGGCCCGTGGATTCAGGAATGTAAACGTCGAATTTAACAAATGGGGACCGACAGATGTTGACGTTTAATTTGGAATTTTGTTTGAGTAATACATTTAAATCGAGCACACTCGAACGAAGAAAAAAAGAAAAAAAAAAGAGAAGGCTGATGGAAGATTCTGGAAGAAAATAAAAGAATTTGGATATAAATGGCGATATGCATACTTTAATTAATTAAATGGAGCAACCAACGACTGGGCTTCTTCCTGAACGGAGATTGAATGAGTTTTTGCTCTATTCGAATATAAATTCCTATTAAAGATGATTGAGACTTCAGTCGACGTAGTAAAGGTATTTCAATTAATCCTTGATGAAAAGCTGTGGAGAGTTCACTTACTGACATAAGAAAGAATATTTTTCTATTCAAAGGAAAAGTAAATTAGGTCTTACAGACGCTGTCAAGGAAAAAATTATCGTAAAAATAGTAAGTGCACTGAGAGAAGAAAACATATTAAAGCAACAAAACTCATTTTACTAACAAAAATTGATTTAACATTTTTTTTTGTTAAGTGGATCTGCGAGGTGTCTAAATTAAGTAAGAAGACTGATATTTTTAAATATTTTTATTTGAATATAATTACAATTGAACGTTGTCTCCCTCAAGAGAACTCCCTTGGGAAGCTACACAACGTTGAAGACGGTTCTTTCATTCCCCATAGCAGTACTGGAACTTAGATATTGGAATCGCCTTTAGCTGGTCCGCTACAGCCGTTTGAACGTATTCGAGTGTCCCAAAATGATATCCCTTCAGATGAATTTTTAATCTTGGGAAGAGGAAAAGTCACAAGGACTCAAGTCAAGTGAATAAGGAGGCTGAGGAGCAATTTAAATATCCTTACTGGGCAAAAAACCGTTTATGGAAATTGCTGTGTGACAAGGTGCATTGTCATGATGCAGGATCCAATCGTTCTTGATGTTTAGTCTCTCACGCATGACCCTTTTTCGGAGTCTTTCGAGAACCTCTTGGTAAACATGTTGATTAACTGTCTGGCCTTGGGGCACGAACTTTTTGTGAACACTTCCTTGGCTATCAAAGAAACAAATCAGCTTGTTCTTGATCTTTGATTTGCTCATTCTTGCTTTCTTGGGCTTTGGAGAACCTGAAGTGTGCCATACTCGAACATCCAACTCTCAACACCAGTAATGACACGTTCCAAAGTATTTTCATTATTTTCAATCAATTCCAAAAAGTCAAGACACCTTTCTCTGCTGATGTCCTTTTGTTCCTGTGAAAGGTTTTTTGTAACCATTTTCGAGCAGATCTTTCTCATTCCCAATTCATTGGTCAAAACTTGATGAACGGTGGTGTGAGACAAATTTAACTGTTCCCCTATCAATCTGACCGTCAACCGACGATCTAATCGCACAAGATCGCGGATTTTGTCGACATCGCCATCGGTTTTTGCAGTTGAAGGCCTTCCGCTGCGTCGCTCGTCTCCCATCGACTCCCTTCCTTCTGAAAATGCCTTAAACCAGTGAAAAACCTGTGCGTTTGACAAAACACGGCCTCCGTAGGCCTACTGAAGTTTTGCAAAAGTGTCTGTTGCACTGTGCCCTAGTCTGAAGCAAAACTTGATAGCACACCGTTGCTCGAAATTAATGTCTTTCATTAGTAGAACGCACACGAAAACAGGGTTCACGGAAAAAAAAAACCACAAGGAACAACCAAATGACTTGATCGAGTTCAAACTTGCACTGAACGCGTATTGCAATGTCCACTTGTCGCCCCTCCATGTCCCGTGCTTCTCGTGTTCAATCAAACGCAACGTTGTCAGTCTCATTACTTAGTTTACACACCTCCTAAGAAAGAATATTTTTCTATTCAAAGGAAAAGTAAATTAGATCTCACAAATTCTCTTAGTTGTCGTAATTGCGAATATAGATTCACTTAACAAAAAATGTTAAATCAATCCTTTTTTTAACATAATGAGTTTTGTTGCTTTACTATGTTTTCTTCTCGCAGTGCACCAACTAATTGTAAGATAATTTGTTTCCTTTATAACGTCTGTTCGAAGCTATTTGCTTGGTTCAACAATAGTTTATTGATAATACATGGATTTACTGTACACTAAGTCAGTTCAATTAACCAAAATCGTTTAATTATAATATGTAAGTACTAATGGTTATGTCAACAGAAAAATAGTGTATTGCCTTAATATTTCTTTGCAGATACAAAAAGCATCACTTTGCTGTCACACAAGTTCTTTTCATCAATTTCCTCAATTTTCATGGATGAAAATTTCAGAAATAAAAGAACAACAAATTAAATTTGCCTTTACTTTACCATTTGTTAACAGAGCATATTTAATGTGTCTCATGATGATGATTATTATTAGTTTGTAAACTTTATTGGCAGCACTATTGTTCTTAGATTAATAATTCATTTTTCATTAGTTTTATAATGTTTTAGTGTGTTGTATGTAGAACCTTTATGGCAAGGGATATCTTGCTTTTGATCTAAGATTTTAACATGTTTGTAAAATATTGTGTGATGTCCTGAACATGTAAACTAAGTTTTAATAATCTTAACGATTACATTTATACGTACATTCCCTAGCTACAATTATAACAAATGTCCTTCAATTAAATCATTACATTAATGTATTTTTTAGATAACTATATATAGCCGAATGTCTAAGTTTAGGGAAATAAAGTCGCTATAACGTCACAAGGCTACATTGTGTTTTAATTGTAAACTCTTTCTGTTACGGCAGTTAAGTCATTTCCAATATTCAAGAATCAGTGTCAGTAGCTGTTCCACATATGATTTCATCTACATGCGCCATGATCTGGGTGATTGATTAATATTTCCATTTTTAATCTCTCTGATTTACCAATATACTATACACTATCAGATCTATTAACAGGATAATTAAATCGTTCAATTCTCTGGGCCCACGATACCAGTGGTTTTTATAATATAATGATAAGTCTCGCCGGATTACTATAATAAAGCAAATTATTTCCTTAAATCCATTTTATTAATGTAAAACACCTACACCAAATACACAACATTACAGAGAATAGGGACTTCGGCAAACATCATATGTTAATAAAACAAGATATCCACAGATATTCGATTGTGCTGACCGTTACTTTGTGGTAATCCATTATGATTAAAACAATAATAAAATACCTATTATGTTTTTTTATCATTGATTTATTCGTTACTATCCGTAACTGTAGTTTCGACTTTGAAAAGTCATTGTCAAACGGTAAGCTACTATATTAACATTACAAGAGCTGATATTCTATGTATATATAGGCATACATAAAATATCAGTGAGTTATTTAACAAATATTTATAGTGTTATTGCTTAACAGGGTGCGTAAGGGAGTCGGAAGTAGATATAAAGATGTCTGGTAGTTGAATAGGGCAAATAGAGGTGAAAGGTCTGTTTGGTCGTTATGTAAAGTATCGTTGGAATTTCTGTGTAACTATATTTCTAAAGCTTCTAACACATTTAATTTTCTGCCTTTGTCGCGTTATTTAGTTCTGGCGCAAAATATTGATAGAGAAGGTGCTATGTATTTTTTTATATTTAAATGGTTTAATGTGTTCCCGATATCTCGTTTCAAAGTTCTTACCTGTTTATTCTATATACAGGCTGATTGATGTTTCATTGTGCAGTCATTATTTCCTTTTGAATCAAGGCATTTAAAAAATTGTAAAACAAGTCTGATACAATATTTTGTGCTCTTCCAGTCAGGTAAGATAGATTATTATGGTTGAAATTTTATTTCAGTTGAAATTTTATTTCAGGTACTCCTGAAATAAAATAAAATTTCAGGAGTACCTGAAATAAAATTTAGTAACTAATGTAATATCTGGAAACGCTTATACCAAAATGGGTTATATTTGTTGAAATCTGAATTAGGACATGTCTTTCACATAAAAAAACACTCTTCGTAAAATCCTCTTTCCATCAATTCCGTGGCTGTTCTACACTCTAAAGAGTGGACCAGCACTCAACACAAATGAAAGTGTTAACCATTTTTAGGTGAATTCAAACCATTTTTGTTTGAAATAAACCCTTGAAGTGTTTACTGAAATTTCGTTGGCCATTGCAGCAACATTCACCTCTTTGTTTCTTTTTGTTTGATTCAAGCATTTGCTATGTATCCTTTTGTTTGCAATAAACTAATTTCTGACTTTCTTTATTTAATATTGCTTCCACCAATATCATTAATTTGTTCCTTCATACACTTTTATTGCATTTCATTCACTAACAATTTAAAACAGTATACATCATCGAATGAATAGAATACTGTCGACAGTTGAACATCAAGCTGTTGCATCAACTAACACCATACTTTAATCCAAGCGCAACGTTAAACACTTTTCAAATGTTTCAATTAATAATGTTGAGTGTATACAAACGAAAAATGTTGTTGAACTCAACAATTTCTATTTGAACGAACCAATTCTTTTTCTCAGTGTATCCTTAAACGTCTAAAGGATATCTATTACCGGGTGTCAGCGTTAAACCCCATGGCATAGTCGGTAACCGTTGATGCATCCAGTTATGGGGAATGACTCATTGTGGCCACCGTCAGAATTTACGAGCCTCCTGCTCGAACCCTGATCGCATTAAAGTGTCCGTAATGTATGCGACGATATCGGAAACGTGCGCCGTCTCTGGGCGGGATGGGTGACGTGATTTGCTCCGATCTTGCTTCGTTTTGGCGCCGATTAAATTAAGTAAAGTGTACGATTTATGGCCTCCCAGCTCGAGGCAGAAATTTTTCCGACGTCTGTCGGAAGGGAAGAGGGTTGAACCACTCTCTCGACGGTAACGTGGCCAAGTTCCGTGAGTTATACCGAGACCGATTCCTATAAATTAATATATCGGAATTAGGAGAGCGGAGAAGTATGTGATGAGATAGGGGCCTTTATGGCGGGAGGGAGATTTTTTAATCAACGAAAGGTCATATAGGTTTATCGGGATCAATATACGTGGTGGTTATACGGTGAACCATTTGATGTGGGTAATGAATTAACAAATTTACTAGGATATGCATATAAATGCTTGATTAATCGGTTAAATTAAGGGACATTCCAAACATATTTATTGTATATTCTATAAGAATTTCCAATTGGACATAACTACTGACAAATGGCTTGTTGACCGCGGATATTCGCGCCGCTTACGTCATATTATATTACAGGTCAGTACTCGTTCGAATTTTCCCCCTAGACCACGGTCTTAACTGCCTTTTTTATTTGCAGAGGATTTGATTCGCAATCGAATGCGTTTTTTTTTCTGGTTTCGTAATTGTAGCAAGAGGCAAGGAAGAAAATTATTGAAGTAATTCCAAATTATCCAACATTATACGACCTCTCGTCTCTTCTCTTCCCTTCATATTAGGATAAAATTGGAACTGAAATACGAAGAATTAGGCGAAAAAATTGAATAGTATGATCAGCCTGATGTAAAGCCAATTAAATCCACTGCAAACATATTTTCAAAAAATGAGCAAAGCAAATGGTTGCCTTCAGTGTAAAACTTACAAATTTCATGTATATTTATTTGAAATTGGTTAATGAACAAAGTATTACAGTTTTAGTAAAGTTAAGCAGAAACACAAACTAATATGAAAAAAAATTGACTGAGGATATATGTGGTTTTCAACGCAAGTAACACATAATTTTATCGCCATAATCTGTATTTACATATGTGGTGCTGATTCTCCTTCCGGACAATTACATGCTTCCATTTCCCACTTCATCTACTTCAGATTCCTCGAAAATATTATTACATTTCTCATTGTGGCTCAACAAGTTTCCATACCACCCAAGATCTTTTCTCATTCGTGTCCATACATCATTAGTTGATGTAAACCTTTTTTTTCTTCAGAGACGAAGTCAGAGGTCAGCGTCTTTTTCTTTTACGTAGAGATTCTACCTCGTATCGAATCAATAGTACTGGCACGTGGCAAATTTTATTTGAATCATATTGATTATGATTTTCCTCGAACATATTCACTTATAATCAGATCTGTTCTCCATTTTTTTGATACGGACGTGCCGGACTTTAAAGTCACACATCTGCCAATCTACATCAAGAGTTTGTACATTACCCATTTTATTGTACACTTCCGCATATTTAAATATCACATTTCGATTCTGTCTAAGAGTTTTGTCTACTGTTCCGAATGAGCGGTCGGCAATCAGGAAACTGTGAACTTTAACCAAAAATGTTGTCTTGATTTCAGATACGTGATCAGGAGATTTCTATTTCAGTCAGAACATTAAAGCGAGCTTTTATTCTGCCGCGCAGATCCATTGCCGAATAATCTGCCCTTCCAGCGTGATTTTCGGCCCAAACATGGGAACCCACTGTATGTACGTTTTTGCTTCCAAAATTTGGATAGTTACTGTTCGACAGCTTTCATAAAGCAAACGCTAGAACATGTGTCACGTAATGTTTTTCAGAAGTTTAATATAACCGGTTTTGCACACGAACCGCTCAATATAGAATGATTTTATAACCGTTTTAATAAAAATGTAAGGGTTCTTCAAAGTTGAGTGGTCTATTAAAATATTTTGGGGATGGAAATATACAAAAATTTATTGGTACTAAAAGTTAATGCTACACACAAACTATTTATTGATTTGCCTAAAATATTTTAATAGGCCACTCAACTTGGGAGACTGTATATAAGTATTTGTTATGGTAATAATTGATACTAAGTTTAATTAATGCTGCAGTTCTTTTTTTCTATAGGGTAATTATGTATTAATATTTTGGTAATTTTATTAAATACGCCGAAATTTTGAGCGACTGCTCGTACGGTCATTTACAGACACTATATATGTAGATGTTTACTTTACACTGTATTTTAAAAACGCTTCTCTTTCAAATGCCTTGTACACTAGGAGAAAGAACTAACCGGGCAGTCGAGCCGAGCCGAGCGAGACAAAACATACACATACACGTAACTACAGTCGAGCGGCTGTTGTTAGCAGGGAGTGAATTGGCATATCTGCTTTAAATTGGGATAAAGTATATTATCACTTGTTTGTC
>JARFOC010019213.1:0-10245 GCA_031763485.1 Osmoderma eremita
TACCGCCACATACAACCAGTGAATAAGTTTTGGGGATAGCCCCCAAGACTTTCCACATACCCTGCGGCAAGACCATAACCATAGGTTTAACATTCCTCTGATTCAATATACCGTAAGCTAGCGAGGGCTAGGTATGCAGGTACAGTATATAAGGGCAGCAATAGGAGGTCCTTTAATACTGGGCTGCACGCTATATAGCAATTTGATATTTTAGGAATGTTACATAATATTAATTGTATATCTGTAGATAATTTTTTTCATCACCGGATGTACATGGGAAAGTATTGACTCTGCCAATTTAATAATGATTTTTCTGGATTTTGGCAAATGTAGCAGCCTGCATATTATAATTAGAAGTGTTGCAGAATTACATTGACCGTCCATAGTAGTTAGGCCGGAATGAGGTGTATATGTGATAGGCTACAGAAGATTAAAGATTAAAATGGTATTTCCTACCTCGCTGGAACGCGATAAGCACATGCTTATTCTAGTTTCTATCTGCCAAATACCTGTTTTAGTGTTACGCAGTGACCGTAGTTCGTTTAGTTGTCATTTTCGTTAGGGAATGTTTATTGTTTTATTGTGTTGAACAGCGCCTAATAACTTGCGTTCATGTGAATAATCAGAATTCCAATATTCAACTATTCCTTCTGTTCACAACTTTAAAATTTAGATTATCCTCATCTAAACCATTTATAATAATTGAATAGGGAATTACCCAATAAACCCCATCTAATTACGACTGGTAATGAAGGCAGAGGAAGGTACGGAAATTTTTCTTTGTATAAAAGAACTCTTGTTGGCACTTAAAAAAAGACCTTCTTAATTCTGCTAATTAACTAACGTTAGGGAATTCTTCCTTGGCAAATTCTGCAATTCTGTGTAGTAGAATACTGTGTAGAAAACTAAATTTTGCAATAAATGAAAGCTATAAATACATGAGGCATGAAATTATATCTTAAAGCAAATGAGAATAACAATTAAGTGTAAAAGCACGGAGAAAACATAAATGTGGAAAAAACTAACTAAGGCTAAATCTAATAAAATATTTAGGAACAAATTAAGACCGGACAATATAACGAAAGCGACAATTATAACTCAATACCCACAAATCGGTTCTCCGCTACCGACCTGCCGATTGCTTAATGTAGTGACGGGAAGAAATTGTTTTAGTGTAGCTCACGTTTTAAAGGAAGTATTGCTGTTATGGACTACATCCATCCGTTTCTTTTTTATACGTATTTGTATATGGCTATCCTTTTCTTTAACGGGTATTGTTGCCATATATTATTTGGTGGCTGTTGGTATTAATCACTCTTTCTGTAATTTGTCAATTTCGGTTCATCTTTCTGTGTCAGTTGTATCCTCCCAGTTTTTCTTGTCTTCTATTACGTATTTATCTTCGAACAAACCAGTTTCCATTGTAGAAGGATTATTAAAGCGTGATGTGGAAATTAGACGAGATGCAAGACGGACCCGAAGCATTTATTATGAAGTATCATCAACATATTCATGATGGCCTTCCGATACTACTTAATTTGACAAATATATTATAGTGGATAGAGTACAAAAATGCGTGATACGAAAACCAGGCTTTCTATTGGTTGGTAATAACTCCCGAAAAGTCCATTGCAAATGATGTAAATTGAAAAATCGTACTAAAAGGCCCTTTAAAATTCTAGAAGCGATTATTCGAATGATTGCTATAGATTATATCGCGTGGCGGCACAATGAATTCACAAATTTTTAAAAGATATCATAGATTTCCTTTGGCGATTGAAGAGTAAGTTATTTTTCATACTCACGCGATTCTGCTGTCTACAAGTGTCGCAAAAAATTTTAAAGTTGAGCGACAATATAGGAAATTTGAAGTGCAATCCAGGAAGTTTGGAGGAGCGTAGAGACCGAACCAGAGGGTGTGAACAGTTGAAATTTTCAGGGTGTACTGAGCATATATGGCTAACTATGCCTGCAAAGTTTCACGCGATTCTGCTGTCCACAAGTGTCGCAAAAAAATTGAAAGTTGAGCGACCATATAGGAAATTTGAAGTGCAATCCAGGAAGTTTGGGGGAGCGTAGAGACCAAACCAGAGGGTGTGAAGAGTTGAAATTTTCAGGGTGTACTGAGCATATATGGCTAACTATGCCTGCAAAGTTTCACGCGATTCTGCTGTCTACAAGTGTCGCAAAAAATTTTAAAGTTGAGCGACAATATAGGAAATTTGAAGTGAAGATTGTATAGACTGTTTAAATAACAATATAACAATTGCACTGCTAAAATAGGTCAGAAAGATAATAATAAATCAAGTTTAATAATTTAAAATCTATAACAAAATGTATAATACATCGCTGTGTTGGTACCAAGGACGCGCAATGTTTATATATAATCAAACATTTTACAACATAACCCTTTATTCCTCTGCAGTGTCGTGTATTTATTCATTCCAGTTTTGATCTCGCCTTTTTCCTCTATATTCCATAATTCTGTTTTTTAAGGCTCCATTTACACAGAAAATATAACGGGCAAGGTGAAATAGTGACAATATACTTTGTATTTATAATAAATGTACAATATACACAATGTTTAGTAGACTTTTTGGTATTGTTTTGTTTGTTTTGTAGTGTTGGAATTTTAAAGGTGGATAACCACATAATTCTTATTAATCATTTTTTCATAAGCCCATCTTTAATCAAAACTTCTTCTAAATAAAATAAGACCTATGATTTCTTTTTGCTACGGCACAAATACTTTTTAACCCCACTTTACTAAGAAAAATTATATTCTTTTGAGCCCATCACACTTGAAAATTTTAATTTATTTTATTTTAATAGCGATAGTTGGATGGGAATAGCTATTTTTCTATTTGCCAATGTAACACCGGATTTGCACGTGCACAATGCATGATCATCACGTGATCACTCCATCTGTTCAGTGAACAAAGTATAAAAATTATTAACTTAGGCTGTTGTCTTACAGAATATATAACCACATATTTTACACCACTCTTACGTTTGATTGTGTATTGATTTCACTGCAGTCAGGCGGTCTTATTATTTTATTTACTTTTAAAATCATTACATGTATATACGTTTGCTGTTTTTCTAACCTCTGTCATCAGATTTTTTTTATATGGAATATATAATAAACTACTAATACACACTAGCAGCTATGTTATTTTATTGCATATCTATTGTTGACTAATTGCCATTGATCAATCAATTAATTACAGAAAATAGAAAAATAAATCGACCAAAACGATTAATAGACTGCATCATGTACAATAAATATTCGTCCTATAATCTTTGGAGGTGCAATAGCAATATAAGAAAAATATAATAAGCAATGAAGGAAAAAGAATAATAAAATAAACATAACTATGGAATTAGCAAATTTTAATAAATGTATTATAAATGTATATCAAAATACAGCAAGTGAAGTAAACGACAGGCGTAGAATAGTTCGGAAGAGTAGGAAAACAGTTCATCTAGCGGCAAGTAGGTAGGTGTGAAGATTGTATTTTAAACCTCTTGATCACTACCATTTTGTTTATGTCGGTCTCAGTGTTTTAAAACTTCTACTGAGTAATGGAGACAGGGTCGTAAGCTGTAAGAATGAATAATTTTTCAAAATTTACAATATGTCAATAATGTTACTGGTGCTAAGCTAGCAATATCTGAAACCGATCTTGTTTACTTGCAAGTATTAGTCTAAAACTGAATCCCAACAGAATATCTATAGCTTACCTCTTGCTCAAGGCAAGCCTTTTTGGTGCAAGCCCATAGACCACCGGCACAGCGACAACTATTGCAATCATCTAGTTTTTCTTCACCATCTTTGCATTCTATAAATAAACGCAAACTCATTTAATGATAATAATTACTACGTGCTTTGTATTTTGTGTAAAGTTTATCGGGGAAATATTTTTCGTCCATGATCAAACTTTTGCCTTAGTTATAGGGCACAGTTTTCCTTACCTGGCTTCGGGCATCCTTTCAGGGTGCAAGCCCATAGACCGCCTGAGCAGAAACAGCGATTGCAGTCGAGTTGTTTAGTTTCACCGTCCTTGCATTCTAAAAGCGACAATAACTTAGAATTGCAAAATTCCATGATATTAAAGCTTAGAGGTATCTACATTCAGCATTATGTTTATTATTGTTGCATGAGAATATGGAATTTTAGATTTTCGTATATTACAAGTAAGAATAAACTTATTTAGAGAAAATAATTACCAGATCATTCTTAATGTGCTCGACAAAAGCCGGCTGTAAACAGTGTATAGCACAAATATAACAAAACTGGCATACTATCGGACCAGCAATTCTCATTTGGTTTATGTGCAACAAGATTGCTTTTGTGTAATCCACCGTTTACTTTATTAGCCAACTAATAATTTCGCTCATTCTGTAATAAATACGCCAACCGTACATTACCTAGTCGAAAAATTTCGCACCATGTTCTTATAAACGTATTGAGAACAGAATTAAATTAGAACTACAAAATATAACTTTGATTATGTGCGGTTATGTATTTACTATCAAGTACCCCCGTGACGTGCAACTCAATTTCATTTCTTTACTCATAAATAAACTTTTGCTTAGTTATAAAGGACATCGCGTCACTTACCTGGTACCAGGCAAGCTCTTAGGGTGCAAGCCCATATACCGTTTCCACAGACGCAGTTATTACATTCCACTTGTTTAGTTTCGCCGTCCTTGCATTCTTCTAAAAAAACCATAATAAATTACTATCCTGTTACATATTTTAAATATTTTTATTTGGTATTATGTAATCAAAAGCTATATGGAATATTGGATGCAACAGCAAGCAAATATACTAATTGTTTGAGGCGATGATCATTTTTCAAATCTTTCCATAATATCCCCACCTAAATGAACATAATGTCATTAATTTTCATAAAATTGAGAAAAAGATTATTGCTACTATAATTTTTCGGTACCCCACAGAAGAAAGTTTCGATTCCGATTTTCTAGCGAATGATGCGAGCGAAAAGTACAACAATTTTTTGAATATTTTTAAGTTAGATTTCAATTCTTGCTTTCATATAAAAAATAAAATTGTAAAAAGAAATTATCACTACTTAACATCACCAGAACTTTGGGAGTACAAACATCTGATTGCTGCAGTTGAAACGATGTCAGTGTATAATCCGGATTGTAGGGAACAGCTAAGATCGTTAAAGCCGATATATAACAATTTGCTAATTAAAGCTGAGAAAAAGAGAAACTATGATAGAAGTTTAGTCTCTCAAAACAAACCAAAGACTACATGGCAAGTAGTCAATGAAGTAATTGGCAGAAAACAAATTAATATGCCTCTGTAGATTTAAAGATTTTCTCGAATGAGTTTAAAACCTTTTTCACGCAATTAGACGTAAACTTAGATTTATTTCAAATAATACTGCACACTTTAAAATTAAATTCAAGCCATATACTTTTCATTTTAGACCTATTATAGATTCAAATTTGCTTGAATGTATCTTTAGGTTCAAAAATAAGACCTCCTCTGCAATAGATGACATTCCTCTTGCACTAATCCAAAAGAGCTTCGCTATTATAAGTAAACCACTTTGCAACATCATTAATGAATCTCTCTGTACTGGAGTATTTGCTTCAGCTTTAAAAATTGCCCTTGTAAGGCCTCTGCATAAGAAGGTGATTGTGATCATATTGAAAATTATCGGCCCATACGCCTGTTACCGTCATTTTCAAAAACTATGGAGATGATTGTGCAGCAACAAATTTCAAATTTCTTTAATAAACATAAACTTCTTAACCAAAATCAACATGGGTTCCTGACAGGTCACAGTACAATAACAGCTTTATTTTTATTAATCAAAAACTTTTGTCAAGATGTTATACATGGTCGAAATCAGAGAAGAAACTCCTTTTGACGGTGTCAAGATCCAATATGGCGTCGGTAAGAAATAAGAAATTTGATGATAGCCAGAAAGAATACGAGTACACCATTAGATAGACCTTGAGAATGTGTTTTTAGTTTTTTTCTGCAAGGCCGAATAAAAGCGCTAGAGGTAAAAGAAGAAAATGAGTTTTTTTCGTTATTTAAAAGAATCCCGAACGTCGTTTGTCACAGGCTCATTCTTTCTTCGGATTCATAACAAACACAAAATGTACCAACTTTGCCAAATTTAAGCCTACCCTCTATCTCCAATAATATGCCAGATCCCCATGGCGAGGGTCAAAAATGAATCAGGCTGTATATCACAAAAACAAACATCTGGTGCAATTAAATATTCGAACATAGTAAAAAAAATGATGTGAACTTGCCATAACTTTGTTATTCAGGTGTTTGTTTTTGTAATGTAGTCTAAGATAAATGATAGCAGACGCACAGAACCCACTTGCATATAGTATTTAGAGAGATAATGTATACGCAAATATGACGTACATTAAAGAGCCTATTATTTGTTGTTGTTTTAGTAGTTTGTTATAAAAATTCATCTGTTTAGGATGTACAATCCCACAAAAGTAAACCTGGACGATTCGCAAGAGAGGAGGCAGTATCGCTATACATATTGCAAGCGATATTGAACCTCATGCGGATTCATGTTTACTTGCAATAAAACCAGGCAGGCAGAATTTTAAAAAACATGTTCATTCGGCAGGGATTTTTATAAAAGAAATTTGACGTTTACAACAGGGACAAGATAAGAAACATCAAAAGTGCCAAAAACAATTAACTGTAGAAAATGCCATTATAGGCGCGTGGTTTATTGCTGGAATGTACTGCATGTGTGTACTGCATTACTGGCCCTATTGCATTTGGCTCCGTGACTTGTATGTTTGACCGGTGTCCCCTAGATGGGGTATGTCGTGACGCAAGCAAGTGGCTAGGACATTTCGCAATAGGTTCGGCAACGCATTATCCAGGAAAGTGGGTTTAGTATTCGGAGAGACACTGATGACGCCTGGTAGACAGAATACCGTCTTTAATGCTTGTACGCCTTTCAATGCTTTTGTTAGTATGGTGATTCCAGCAATAAACTATGCGCCTATAATGGCATTTTTTACGGTTAAGGACAAGATGTTCTAATTTCGTCCAAAATATAAATTATTGCCAGTGATAAAAATTATTTTCATTCTTTTCATAAATAAAATTCCTTGGGGAATATTGCCGATGCTTCGGCGTGATATTTCCGGATGTCTGGGCAATACCTTCACCAATTAGAGCATACTTTTTATTCCCCAATGATATTTTCAGAATGGTACGCAAATATTGGATGATTAAACTCTTGCCTATTAAGTAAATATTTGCAACATTTAGTATAGTTATTGATTGATTTATGTTTACATTATAAAATTCATTTATAATTTGCTTCTTGTTTAATTTAAAGTTTCCCACAAAATGGCAATAATTAATTTAAGGCCACAATGCACAGCAGAAATAGCAGGTTTTCCTTAACTTACAGCAGCGACATACTTGTATTGGTGTTTGTCTTTGATACTGGTCAGATATATACAGGCTGATTCATTTTCGACCCTCACCATGGGAATCTTGCAAATATTGCAAAAGCACACCTTTAATTTACCATTTGTAAAATTGCCCGTTGATTTTCATTCAAATTCTTGTTAACATAAACATTACGCGGCTTGGTAAACAATCCATTCTCGAAGTTTCTATCATGATCTAGAAGAATGGTTCGATGTGGCTGTTGTTCAGGATACACATTTGAATGTAAATATCTTCTACTCTCTATTGTTGTATTTCGGTACGATAAATTAAAAAAAAAGCCTTAACATATCTCGTTTTTTTTTCGTTGGTGTCTATTACTAATGAACGATAATTGAAACGTTTGACAGTTTTAAATTTCATGGCTACCTTATTTAATATTAAAATGTATTCTTGACCAATGAAATCATAATATCAAAAATTTTTGTCAACATGTTATACATGGTTGAAATCAGAGAAAAAAGAACTTCTTTGGACGGTGTCAAAGAAGAAGAAGAATCAAAACGTCAAAATTTCAAGTACACCATTATTTAGAAGATCAAAAATGACTTTGGGAATGTGTTTTTAGTTTTTCTCTGTAAGGCCGAATAAACGTGCTAGAGGTAAAACAGATGACTCAGTTTTTCTTCGGATTAACAACAAACACAAAATTTAGAAAGTTTGCCAAATTTAAACCTACCCTCTATCTCCAATAATAAGCGAGATCCCCATGGTGGAAAATGAATCAGTCTGTATATTTGTTTGTGACCTATATTTTATTTAGTATCTAAATTCCGGCATTCCAGCGATCCCAGTATTACAGTAGACTCCATGTGAGTACCGAATATTCTGTTTTAATCGATTAATTTGATAATTAATTTTTTTCTATATTTATTCATATATGAATCACAAATTAAATACATTTTATGCAAAAGTAAAAAATTTATTTAAATTATTTGGGATTTAATACTTCTATGGATGCCTTTTAATATATATATGGATGCCTTTTAGTATATATATGGATGTCTTTTAGTATATATATTGATGCGTTTTAGTATATATATATGGATGCGTTTTAGTATATATTAATCTTGCCCACAGACACTTATTAAGAGAAAGGTGAGTTTTTATCACATAAAAAAATTCACGTTTCATTTGACTTGTAAACATGTATAAAATACAAAATAGGATACGGTGGCTTAAAATAGTAAAAAATAAAAAATACTCTTACCACCTCGATGAGTGAAGAACTCCTGGATACGTATTTCGGCAACTAAGTTGCCATACATATCCAGGAGTTCTTCACTCATCGAGGTTGTAAACATGTAGACAATAAAAGAAAATGTATGTAAGATATAACAAATTATATAAGGCTGGAATAATATTTCAGTTTCATTTATACACAAAAATGTAATTTTTAAGTTTAATCCATAACGTAACTCAAAAGAATAATGTTAATTGAATATTATATTATTTATAGGGACTAAGAAGATTCCAATCAAATACAATGTAGACCCTCTTTCTTTAAGAAACCGCATTTGCGCATAGGGGCGAAATATCTTTTATAAATAACGCTCATTTTCGTATAGGTTTACTGTCTATCGTCCAGGTTTTCTTTTGCGGCATTGTACACTTAGTGTCAATATTGTGCGATGACAACTAGACAACTTCCCTACCTTGTAACTTAAATCAAACATATTCATAATGAAATAAGGAATACGTATTTTCTAATCTTCCTATGCATATTTTATAATTTTTATTTCAATATATTTTTTTTTGATATATATTAAACACACCGTCTCGGACTACGCCTCCCGCACAATAATTAATTATTTCGGTTACGAATTAATGAATATATTGTGCGGAAACAGTAATCCAATGCAGTGTGTTTATTGTGCTGCCCCACAGTCCTTGCGATCTTTACGTGATATATTATTTGAAATCAATAAAAGGTGTTGAAATTGAAACATTATACCTACTAATGTTGAATAGATGTTTCTGGGTAATTACTTACCAGCTCTAGATGTCTGAACGAAGACGGCTATTAACGCAAACAATACAACTGCACTCAAGAAACGCATCTTTATGACCTGAACTATTAGCTCACTAAAAATACCCGGAGAGTACCTCTTATATATTTACGATTTCTTCCATTCCCGCTGTTGGGTACTTTTTGACTTGATGATAGTAAACTTGTTTGAATAATAAAATCAGGTTTTTTTATCTCTACCTACAGATTACTAATTACATAATGATTGTTACCTAATACGTATTGCTTATTAACATTATATATTAGCATTTTATCTTCACACAAGGAATGTAAATACAAACCGGCTGTTCACAGAGGCGTATTCAGTATATATTTTGAATAGAGAAGGGAACTGTGTGTTCAGTAATAAATTTATTAAGTGCTGTTGAGATAAAATAGTTTTTTAGTGTTCATTATTTCATTCCTAACGTTACTACACTGACTAAAATGTTACCAAATATTGCTTATTCCTGTTATCATATGCGATTCGTTAATCTTTAGTTTTAATATTTTGGCTTGGTGTTCTTATTGATTTCGCGTCTATTTAAAAACAGTTCTTTTCAGAACAATTTTCACTTCAAATAATTGAACTTGTTAGTGCATTTCTCACCGCCGAGCAAGACGCTTTCATTTTAAAAGTACATTTTCACAGTGGCATTATTATTAAGTTTATAGGTACACTAGCGACACTTTCTAATTGTACGACCTAACGCTCAACGTAGAGCCTACATGCGTAGCATGGATAGTA
>JARFOC010019224.1:0-10243 GCA_031763485.1 Osmoderma eremita
ACTATTTGTAGATGGTGTAATCTAGATTGCACCTCTTACTATGAGCATGATACAATCTGGATATATTACTCTTAATACACAGCATATTACCCTTTTGACAATAATTATTTTAATTATTAATATATAGAAATTTATAATCTAATTTCTACAATCCATATTTCTCACTTTAGATATGCTTCTAATGTAGCATTTGACGGTTGATTACTTAAAAAATAACTTGAAAAGATTAAAAAAGCTTATTGCTTCAAAATTTATTAGAAGTTTTCTATTTCTGTTATACTTTACCCAGGTATTTGAAATTTTGGAGGGATCGGCAACATAAAATATGTGTCGCCCTTACACCAAGGTACCCTATATAGGTTCATTTAACCTAAATCTAAAGGCGAATCTATTAAGAGGAACCTCTCGCGTAGATTATGTAATGAAGAGGGGAAGCACCCTCTTACATTATTTTTTAATGGTACACATTAAACCACCGGAGAAACACCCTATCAGGTACAATAGACACACTACGAGGCATACCGGAAAAAGATTTGATGCACAGACTGCTAAATAGTGCTAGGTCCGCAGATCTACTAATACTAGATCTAATACCCCGATAGTTAAGAGTTAAGGGATGTAAAGGACGTTCCTCTGCATTAGGGTGTCAATCAAAACAAATCAAATCAAACACCAAAGCCTGAATTTTCGGGTTGCCCGTTTTTCATTCTAAAGCACACTTAAAAGATTTTTATTGGAAACTATTAGGTAGACTACAATAATAGTAAAACTTACCTTATTCCTTATATTTGTTATATCAATTTAAATCACAAAAAAATATTCCGTAATAAAAAAGCAATTTTTATCTAAATAATTAAATTAATACACGCACTATAAAATGGACGCACTAATTTTAATTAAGTTTCGTTAAAATTAGAATGTAACTACGCCAAACCGACCTGTCAATTGAATGAGACTTAAGTATAATACTGATTGTGAGTAAAATACTTCTTATGTCGCCGTGCGATTATCTCGGAAGAAAGTGCTTTATTCTGCCGGACACTTGACCATGTTTGCTTGTATCAAACGTGTGCGTAAGGTGCTCCGAACTAGAACGGCGATTAACAACGAAGTATGTGAAACCCATCTAATACTATTTTATGTGTACGTCGCATACAGAGTGAATTCTTGCCAGTTGCGAATAAGTTCAGTAAAGAGTAAAAGAAACGGTAGATCTTTCAGTTTGCTTTATCTTTTTCAAAAATGGTAACTCCCTGAAACTTCTACGAAACAAAGCAAACTACATAACCTCACATTCTGCTCGCGTTTTCCGCTTCCTTTAAAAATACTTTACTTCTAAATTTATGTACAGATTGTATCGTGTTGCTTTTTTGCAACTGTATTTTATCTTATTAAGAAAACTGCTACGCTTTGCTTGTAATCATCGCAGTTAGCAGAAAAAGTGCTAGTATTTCTCAAAGATCTCTGAATTAACCCATTAAGTACCGACTTTTTTTAAAGCTTTTTTACGCATATTTATTGAAAACCTACTATATACGATTGATGTATTATAAATTAGTGTAATATTTTTACCTAATATTAGGCAGGGAGGAAACACGAACCGTCCTATAAGTAGGACGCTGGTACTTAACGATATCATATGAGCCATTGAACAAGGTTCTATAAAATCAAAGAATTCCTATAATTATAAAAAAATTATTTAGCAGTAATTCTTATACAAACTACTAGGTATATATATTGTTATTATTATTTCGAGTGATATGGTACAAAGCATTGCTTACAAAGGGTTACCTGGCATTTTATGCAGTACGTTAAGGGTTTTGATTTACAATATTTTCTTTGACATCGCCGTTGTTTTTCACAACTGTGCAGAAAATGACCTATGCTGTCAAAGCGCACATCATTTAAAACTTTTGGGGACCAAGTTATTTTTGGACGTCCTTTGTATCTTTGACACATAATTTTAGGTACGAAACTGCAATAGCTCTTCTAAATTCGAGAAGGGACATCGTCGACTTATTTGCAATTTTGAAAACAATCTACGCGTTTACAATGGACATGTCTATCATTCTTGTGAATAGCACCCAATACCATTCTTTCGCTCTTATTTGGATAGGGTACTTTTCAACATCCCAATCATGTTGATCTACACCTCCCTTGTAAGTATTATAATTTTTCAGTACTTTAGTTTAAGGAATATTGTTATATTGCTTTATTTTTCTAACCCATCTACGAGCTTGCGATATTGATTCAATTGTGTCATGATTCGTTGCAATAGTAACGCATTTATTATCGTTCCATTTCAGAAGTAGTAGTTCACCATCAGTATCGAATCTAAAGTCATACGATCCTCTAGCTTCTTTTCCTAAAGCCTTGGAAGTTATCAATGGACACTGGGATAGCCTGTTTACTCGTAATGCACCAGTGCCCCGAAGCCCCTGATGTTGAAAATGGAGTAACAGATCTTTGCTTGTGAAGAGATTGTCAAAGTATAGAGAATGGCTCGCACAATCTTGAAGACAATCAATCATATTCACTACTACTCTCGATCCTAAAGCTAGCTCTTGATTACATTTATCTGCACCACAGTACAAGTCGAACTTGAAACAATATCTATTTGGAGCACATAGCGCCTAGAATTTGTAACCAAATCTGATGGGTTTCCCGCGTATAAATTGTTTCAGGCTATGTTTACCGAAATATTTTATGATCATTTCATCGACAGCTAGTTCTTTAGTAAAAATACCCCACTGAAGAAAGCTTTCATTAATTTTCATTACAAGAGTCCTTGTTTTGAAACCTTTATCGTTTTTGTAGGCATCAATTTCATCATTATTCACAAAGTGAATATATCTTTTTATTTTGAGGTATTGAGTTCTGAACATACACTTACGTACAATATCCAATCCTAAATCTTCCTCTTAACACCAATAGTTTTTTTCAGGGGGCAATTTATGGTATCCTGATAAAATCAAGATTTCTATGAATGCCTAGAGGAGAACGTGAAATTGGTATCATTTTTTATACAAGCAGCATATCTAACTGTTTCTTTGGTAATATGGTCAACAATATCTTCTGAGAATGTATTTTCAAATATTTCAACAGGTGTTTTAGTATCTAGCTCAGATTGAAGTTGCTTCAGTCTATTGTTATATTCATCTCCTTCAGAAAGTAGTTTTGAATAAGTCGGTTGTACTTTTTGCCAGTTACTAGTAACATCTGTAGCAAGCTTTCTCTTCTTTTCCGTATGTGTTGGCTTTTGTTGAATGTTACACGCAGTGTTATTTACATATTGCGTGTCCATATACATCTCATTCACACCTTCAGGTAAAAATATCTATCAATGTAAAAATTTTGTAAATATTTGATAATTACCTTCGGACTGAACAGTATATTGCAGTTATAATTCACCTGGAACGTCATTTACCTCAGCAACACCAACGATGTCATCATCGGCTTCATCTTCATCTGTTAGATTACTTGCATCGGGTGGAAGAACTATATCAGCTGCCTCAAGATCATTATGGAAGTCCGGATCATTTATAATATCGTCCATTTCCTGAAGCGTGAAGTGCTTTACGATTCATATTATCACTGTAAAAACTACCTAACTAAACACAACAGTTCTCTTACGTCAACGTAAAATACCTAGGTTAGGATCAATTGCATGGATATATCAGGAAGTGTCAGAGGCATATAAATAGCACACCTAACTTTACCGCGCAATAAACGTCTTTGTGTTACATATTTGCTTAGGAAAAGCGTTATACATAAAAGAATAAACCTTCTTTATACTATTTAGGAAAGCATGTCTCATAAAACACTTATAGTTTTAAAAACAAAATATTTTTTTCTCAGATATATTACACGCGCCAAGAAAAGGACTCCAATTTTAAAAGGTATATGGACGTTCAATGACAAAAGGTAGCAATAACTATGACAGCGCAGTATTACTAGAACTTATATCCACACAATATAATTATAACGCTAAATATAGAGGGCACTAATGACGAAAAAATAATTTTTCTGTAAAGTGTCATATTTTTAGGCCATTGAAACTTAATGGGTTAAGAAATAAATTCATTAATGTTGTATTGTTACACACAATGTCGGATATAGAAGGATGTAAAAATAACAATTAATAAAATTGTATTCTGTACATACTAATTGTTGCAATTTCAGTGGTCACTAATTTATAGGGGCCACTATTAACGGTGACAAGCAAAACTAGTAGAATGTTGAACTACCATACAAGAGAAAGAAAAACTGTATATGAAAATACGTACAGACATTAATTTATATTGTGTTATATTATAAGTGCAGTCCGTCAGTTTGTTGATTCAAAATCCACAGAGTTCTATAATACCGGCATACAAAAATTGGTGTCGCGTTGGTGAAAGGTCAATGAGTGTGATAGTAATCACTTCGATGAATACTAGTGTATCATTGTTTCTTAATAAATATTTCTATTTTACCATCAGAAACCCCACGAACTTAATTGGTTGCCTGATATTTTCAGCACGACCACTCGCATATTTTAATAAATTGCCAATCAATTTCAGAGGAATAATGGTTAGTTTTTATGTAATTTGTTTTGTTTGGAAAAAAAAACAAGACACACCGCCACTCCTAGTTGGTTTTGTGACGACACACAAATGGGGTCAATACATAGATACCTCCGAGAAATACATTTCTTCGCGGATACATTATACTCTCTGGGCGCGTGCACTCCGTATAAGATAAATGTATGAATTTATAATGTAAAATATGTATCATATATGTATTTACTGACGTATGTAGAGCGCTTTCTTCGGTTCGTTCACAATGTTTAAAACGGTTGTTGTTAGTTGTAGAAATTAGGCAGATTTTCACACAGAAGAGTGAATGAATTAGAGTATGATCCTACATATGTTACGGCGCTCAAACTTTGGAAGAGTGAGGGCTTTACGGAAGATCGCCGAATAATTTAACAAGACAGGACACTAGAAATATATTTTTACCCTTTTATTTCAAATTTAAATTTGAACTAAAATAATTAAAATGAAACAAATTGTATTGTAAGGCATAGATCTAACCTATTCAGACCCACGATATAAAATTTCATTATTTTCGAATGATTTTTTGATATGTTATCGTCAATATAGATAGAAACTAGATTACAGTGTTGAAAATATCAAGTTTATTTTTTAGGGTTATAGGTAATTATTTCGGGTTGGTTCCAGAGGGTGGTATTACAGCTGATGCTTTGGGCATTTTCAACTACAGATTTATTTAATAGAAAAAGTAAAATAACTTTGAATTAAATAAAGATTAATGAAAGATTTTGAAACAGTTTCTGTCTATAGGGAAACACAAAAATATTGTACATGAAATACATGTTACAAATATTAAATTTGTAGATGCTGGTAAGCTATATTTTGACTGGTTTTGTATAAAAAAGAACTAAAACAAAAAATACCCTTACCACCTCGTTGAGTGAAAGACTAGAAACGTATTTCAGCAAGTGAGTTACCATCCTCAGTATAACCTGCAAAGGAAAAATGTGTTAAACTTAGCACCTCTGATTAAGGGAAAACTGCAGGAGATATTTAGTACTATTTAATCGTTTCGGTTTACTGAGTCTAATACATTACGCTTTGTGAACCGAAACACTTACTTCATTTATCCTTAAATTTCGTATAACTTAGAATGCTGGATGGGCCCTTGTCAGAGTCACAAGTTAGTCCTTAATTTTATGAACATAAATACTCTCGTGACTATCCAATTCTCCAAGATTAAGGATTAAAAACTTGTTTAAGAATTTAACTAACCTAAGATTGTCTGTTTATTTATTTATTTATTTACAATTACCCAACAGAAGATCCTTTTACAGGGTAGATCAATCAGCAAACAATTAAAGAAATGTATACACGAACACGACATAATATAAACATATATAGGAAACATCAAAAATGCCAAAAACAATTACCCGTAAAAATGACATTATCGGCGCATGGTTTATTGCTGGAATCACCATACTAGCAAAAGCAATGAAAGGGATTAAAGACGGACTCGAGTTTCTGCCTATCAGGCGTCATCAGCGTCTCTCCGAATGCTAAGCCCACTTTCATCGCTAATGCGTCGCGAAGTCATTGCGAAATGTCCTAGCCACTTGCTTGCGTCACGACATACCACCATCTAGGGGACACCGGTCAAACACACAAGCCACCCAGACAAATGCAATAGTGCAATAGAAATGTGATTTTGCAATATACATATATGTAAATCTTGTATTTTCTCTGTAAATAATAATCCATCAACATCTACACGCGAAATGGCATCAGAATTAAATTTGCCCCAGACTCGAGTATGGATCACTTTACACCGAAACAGGTTTAAATCATAGAATATTGATTGATGTTACCCACACTTTAGTACCTGGTGATAATTTAAGACGACTTGAGTGTTGTAACTGGTTAGTGGGAAGGTTAGAAGGCGACGAAGATATTTTAAACAAAATCATCTGATCAGATCAAAATTTACCAATTCTGAAATGTTTAGCAGAAATACTATGGTGAATGTAGCTAGATAACAACTAATGAAGCTTAGTCCAGAATGTAGTCGGTGAATGGTGCGGAAATAATTGTTTAATACTAAATCTGATATCAAATAACGCTGTTCAACAAAATTTCAGATTTATTTTTTCCAACGATGTAAAGTGGGTGAACTTGGTAGTACTTTTTATACTTATTTCATATCCGTTTTCAGAATTTTTCTATCAGGCACGATTTCAGAGTGACAACGCAATGAAATTTTATGAAAGTATATTTTATATTATGTGTATAAATCATGAAGAAATGACGTACAAAGTGATATATTTACTTGGAAAATGTGCTGATATATGACTTTCGGCTGTACTTTACATCAGAAACAACTCTCTTCAGCGTCCAGCAATAGCCTGCCAACATAGCAGGGCTCCCTTTGCCTTGGTATCCCTTCTCCATGAGTAGAATGTCCTAGTGAAATCACTGACTGTTCCAAGGTTTTCTTTAGGAAAAAGTCTAAGTGGGGGTCAAGAAAGTGTATTTTTAGATTCATGTTGCAACCCATGGCTTTACATGAGGCCAGTAGATTGTTAACAATCTCTACGTAGTTTTCGGCTTTACGATTTTCCAAGAAGCCGTGGCAAATCTCCTCAATTCCATTTAGCGCTTCAACAAATTTTTCATCTGAAGCTGTCTGATCTGGGGCTCCCACAAAAATACCTTCCTTTACCTTAGCATCACTTATCTTAGGGAACTTACTCCTAACATATGCAAACCCACTGTGTGTTTTATCCATAGCTTTGAGAAAGTTTTTCATCAACCTAAGCTTAATTTGCAAATGGGGCAAATAATTTTTTTAGGATCAACAT
The DNA here is from genome assembly GCA_031763485.1 of Osmoderma eremita. Lineage (NCBI taxonomy): Eukaryota > Metazoa > Arthropoda > Insecta > Coleoptera > Scarabaeidae > Osmoderma > Osmoderma eremita. The sequence goes on from JARFOC010019224.1 coordinate 7,394, forward strand.
TCTTTGGGATCTTATTTCCTGGTGTCAGTGAAGTCCGGTTTGGCCACTCTTTCTTTTTATATTGATTTTTCCTATTCCGGCTGTCTCATTCACAGAGGAAACAACAATACTTTGTGTAACCGAGATGCATGCCGAGCAAAAGTGAAACAACTTTCAAATCACCACAAATATTTAACTTAAAGTCGTTATACTTAATTTTTTTCAAAAGAAGCTTCATATTGTCATAAGATTCTTTCAAATCGCTTGCATGAGCCAAATGAACAGATGGGAACTTATTTCCATTGTGGAGTAGTACCGCTTCCAAGCTTAAATTGGAAGAGTCAATGAACAAACGCCACTCATCTGTATTATATTTATGACCAAGCGTCTCCATAACAGAACGGACGTGCGCTTATAAAATGCAAGTCCTTCTTCTATAGATAAGAAATTCTCAAATTCTGCATGGCGATTACGAAAAAAAGCAACTTTTCTTCCACTCTGAAGAAGATTCTAGTCTTTTAATCTAGAACCTAGAAGTTCTTCTTAGACAACTTTAAATCGTGTACGAGGTCGTTGAGGTCTTTTTGACTTAGACGATGCGGCACGCAATAAGACGAATCAGGTTTAAATGTTGGATCCAAATCCATATTGTCGCCTGCAAAACTTTCTGCGTTTACTTCGTCATCAGCATTTTTATCGTCGCTTAATGTCATATTTTGTGGAGGTTTAGGCACAGATAATTCTGGATTGTGAGGTACTGGTCTCAGTGCAGATGGAATATTAGGATATTTTACAGTATGCTTGGATTTAGAAGTAATACCACTTATATCTGCAAGACAAAAATTGCAATCGGTAATATATATGATCTGATGGTTCCTCTGAAGTACGACGCAATCAGATATTGTAGAAATCTTGGAATAAATTTTTAGGTCATCCGCGTAAGCAGCTACTCTACATTTCAGTCCAAACAGAAGATCATTCAAGTAAATGTTAAAAAATAGGGGACCCAGGTGTGACCTTTGCGGAACGCCAGAACACGCTATAAATGAATCTGAACTGAAACCTTTTGTCTTCATCACGTACTTTACATTTGAAATACTGCTCATAGCACTTCTTAAGGAGAGGTGCGAAAGACCGTTTTCGATATTTAAATGTCTATTCGCCGCAAATGTAGCAAAATGAGTTCGTTGGCATTTTTACAGGTGATCAAATGTTTCGCGGTTACACTACAATAACTTGAACGCAACACTCTTTAAAACGTTAACAACGTCAGCGTACATGTTCATTCACCGAGCTCTAGCCGACAACTGAAATAACAAGAGATGCTATATAGGAATGCGAAATGCAGGTCTTAACACGTCAAGACATGTTCAAACATTAACCACTGCATGTTGCTTGATCAGTTCCGAGCTCTAGCCGACAACTGAAATAACGTCATGTTACGACATGTTCTCTGATACTAGATATACATGCATGCATATTTTAGATGGATAAGCGAATATCCTGGAACATAAAAACTAAGGGTGATGGAGAAATTATGAACGCATAATTGATTTCAGCATGCAAAAGTATATGGGAATCAGGCATTTTTGGGCTTGGGACAAAAAACTTGTTAACCAGTGTAATTGGGTACGGTGGCTCAGTGAAAGACTTTTCTCTCAAGATTAGGTTAATTGGATTCTACCTGGAGAAACTCAGAATTGAAAACGAAACTGATTTTCATTATATTTTCAGAAAACAGCGTAAGGGGGACATACACACTTATTACAGCTTTAAACTTACTTTACTTTATGCCCTTTGTTTTTTTTTTCTTTTATGGATATGGTCTTTTGGTAGTATGCTGATTCCAGCAATAAAAACTATGAGCCCATGATGGCGTTTTATCGGTTAAAGAACCAATAAATTCAATTACCCAAATTTGATTAATTCTTCCAATTCTTCACTTTCCCCAAAATAATCACCGGAAACAATAAAATGAACATTAATCAACCCACTTTCTCGTATTATAAAATCTTATTAAATCACATTGACATCTCCCAAGGGAAAAAAGAAACAAGCACTAGGAAGAGCCATCGACAACAGGCTCACCAGGAACAACGTGATGTTTTTTCCGTTACAGAAAACGTTTGTACCGGATGGATATGTAAGGTAAAATCATTAATCATACCTAAGTATATGCCCGTTAGGGGGTGGTGTCGGCTCTGAGAGGGTATAATATCCCCATATTGAAAACGCTATAAATCTTTCCGACGGTGTTTTTTCGAGGTAGGTATAGGGGGAAAAGGTTTTAAAATTAAAGTCCCCTTTGGATGTTTTGATGGATGTAATATATTTTGTATTTTTATTTTCTACTTTCATTCCTTTGAACCATTACGTTCTTTGGTTTTAGATCAATTTCATCTAGTGATCCTTGAAGACTTTTTTTCCTTTTACACCGTGAGCGAGACACGTATTTTGTCATTTTTGATCGGCCGTGTTATTGAATAGAAAGAAAGGGGTTTTCTCTCTGCGCTGACCTCCTTTCCCTTACAAGGAATGATTCCGAACCCGGGAATTTAAAAAAATTATGAAACTTTGGGAACAAGCACATTTAGGTATGTACTACGCAATCTTTTTTTCAGCGGAAAAACACTCTGAGTGGGTGAAATGAATTTTTTTAAATGGAAAATTTTTCATTCTGCCTATGCGTATAGGCCGCTAACGGTAAGAGGTATAGAAAACGTTTTAACCCTCCTCAGTTCATGGTCCAATTATTACGTAGACGGTAAAGTGGGGTGCTTCTCATGGGGTACATTACCCCATGAGAAAAACCCAAAATAACGCCTAATTTGTGTATAAATTGTCCAATTTCTAAAATATTGGTTAATTTGA
>JARFOC010019235.1:0-10243 GCA_031763485.1 Osmoderma eremita
GGAGCCGACGTGCTCTTGAAACATATGTCCCGAATTTTATTAAATTAATTTGTGCGATGTGGATTTCCCGATACTGCTTATTCAATAATAATGTTTAAAAGTTTGATTTACCTCTTTCTCCGACAACCCCCTCAATGCTTGCATGTTCCTTTTGATAGTATACATATATAACGTCCTCTGTATATTGCTCAAAGGGCAGTAAACCAAAATTTCTTTCTTCGGTACCAAATCCTGTAATACATCTGATTTTAAGCGACGCAACAGAAACGGTTGAATAATTTTGTGCAACGATGAAATCACATTGTCCGCCCGTTCCTCCTTTACTATTTTCGAGTTGTCCTGTAACAGCCGTACGTAATACAGAGAAATACAAGGAAATAATATGTTTTCAGCAATAACGCACCGAAAAATCGCCTAGAAGAAACAACGAAGAGAACGTATCCTTCTGGAAAATGTTTGGCATAAGGAAGTTCAGAATAGCCCATAACTCTTTTAGGCTATTTTGTAACGGAGTACCCGTTAATATCAACTTATTTAAAGTAGTTAATTTTCGCATATTTCTACAATTCTAAGTTTAATTAAGCACTTGATAATTTTCAAAGCAATTTGTACTCACTGCGATACTTGAGTCTCTATGTTTTTAAGACAATGCCCTTCGTCTATGATCAGGTATTTCCAAGTCATTTTGCTGAACATATTCATGTCTTTCCCAACGGCATGGATTGTAGTGATAACAACTGGTCTGAAGATGTCGCGTCCAACGTGGTACACCTTAACTATATCGCGCATTAAGGCACGCTTCCGGTCAGCGGTTCCGTGATACATTACTACCGGTACTTTGGGAGCAAACCTGTTAAATTCGTTTTTCCAATGTGGAAATGTTGAAAGCGGAACGACAATTAAGAAGGGGCCCTTAATCTTTTTAATTAAGTAGCATATTAGGGCTATGACTTGTACCGTTTTACCCAAGCCCATTTCGTCGCCTAATATTCCGTTAACACCGTGTTCGAATAGGGTCTAAAATGAAATGATTGTAAAAACATTTTTAATCCGAAGTCAAAAAATAAAGGCTTACATCTTAAACTATTATTGAATTTTAGTACACGCAACGCTCGCTTAACGTACATAATGCGTGCACAAGAGTAATATGCCCATAAACGACGCTTTTTTCACGTCAGTTTTCGCAGTGAGCTGAGAAAATAAAGAGTACATCGCTCATCACCGCTATAATAGATTACGAGGGATATCTTTGATATTTCGGGAATACACGTGACACCAATGGTACGGTGTCACGTCGGACGGTCAATTCTGAATGGTACACAACAATTTGTTTGCCAGAAGTATTTGGAAAAATAAAGGAAACCAACCTTTGCAACACGAGCACGTTCAAATGCAATGAAGGAAATCGAACGACTTTTAAAGCTCTGGTTAGACGAGCAGGATCGTCGTAATGTTCCATTGAGCCTTCCTCTTATCCAAGAAAAGGCCAAACAAATCCATAGAGAGCTAACACAAAACATGGGGAGAAGTTCAAACGTTGAAACTTTCAACGCAAGTTGGGGGATGGTTTCGAAGATTTAAAATTCGAACTAGATTAGATAACATGTCGGGACATAAAGCCTCCAAAGTTCGCCTTACACTAGCATTAGGTGGAAATTCAGCATGAATTCTAAGCTACTATACCATAGTGAAAATCCCAGAGCATTTAGGGGAACCGCAAAATGTGCATCGCCAGTAATTTGGAAATTTAATCACAGAGCCTGGGTTACTGTTGCTTTATTCGAGGATTGGTTCAAAAATTATTTTGTACCCTCAATGCAAAATTATTGTTCCAAAACTAATTTAAACTTTAAAGTTTTCTTAAATCTAGACAATGCACTAGAGGCCAACCCGTAATATTAGATCAATTGTGCCATAATATAAAAGTCGTTTATTCACCAACAAATACAACTGCCTTACTTCAGCCTATGGATCAAACTGTCATAGCTACTTTCAAAAAATATTATTTCAAGACAACTATGGCAGGGATTAGCTATCGATAAGGAAGCAGCTGTAAGTGTAACAAGTTATTGGAAAAATTACAATATTCTTGCTGCCATGCGAAATATTGGGACGAGTTGGGATGAAATTAAAAATACAACTATGAATAGATCTTGGAAAAAGGTATATTCTCAATTTGTTACTGATGAAGGAAATATGATTGAAGAAACTGAAGATGACATTATAGATGAAGTTGTGGAAATGGGACAGACACTTGAGATTAATATGGACGATGAAGATTGATTTAATAGAGGCTCATTCAGAGTACCTTACACCTGGTGATTTAATTCAATTGCAGGAACAAATGGCCGCAGAAATCGACCTCGAAGACGAACTGCAAGAAAAGGAATTAAACTAAAAAGTCAAAATTTAAGTAAAGTGGAAGAAGTTGTTGATCTAAAAAAAAATTTTGATCCAGATAGCCAAAGAAGTATAAATGTAGTTCAGTCTTCGTAATACCATACTATGTTATAAAACACTGTATCAGGAGAAGAAAAGAACCACTACAAAACAATCAATTATGAATCAGTTCCTAGTACAAGCAAAAAGGACTGGAATTTATATTTTATATTACATACACTTATATAGGCACTAAATTTATTTTTGTATTACATCATTATCCACAACAAAAATAAATTATTTCAGTTGTTATTCATTATTTTCATTTTTAATTTGGAAAACACAACATGCATAAATGTAAAGCAAACAGCTGAAAATATAAATGTTACGTAGATCTCCTGTTTGTGCCAACAGAAGGTAGTAAGAGAACATGTACGTATTAGCAAATGTATGTTAAGCAGAGTGTATGTAAAGCGAGCCCTGACTGTATATACCTACTTACCTTCATCCAATGTACTCCTACAACTTGGTAATCCTTGAGTACTCCGTTAAAAAATGGCAAGTTGGCTATATCATCCTTATTCGAAGATCCCGTCGATTTCATCATTCTGTCAACTCTTTCTTGCTCGCTAGAAATTATAATGGGTAATGTATTGACGTATATACAACAATTACGCTCACCTCTGCTCGAAGACTTTATTTAATTTATTGCTACAAACTTGTGAATATTTTTCACTGATTTGCAAAAGCTTCTTCATACTTTCGATCGCCGTCTTCCTTTGCTCTAAGTGTTCTATTAAATCTATAGGATTTGGATCATACAGCTTAGCAAAATAATCGTAGTCATAATCTAAATCACCCAAGCCCGATATATGGGTTCCTTCTTCAGATGCTTCAGCCATCTAAAATAAAATACAGTGTCACACGTGATATAATAATATATATCATGGTGTCCCATATGACTTCTAATTTATTTTGAATGGAATAAACTTACTTCGAATACAAGTCACACTTTTGTACAGGTTAAAAATCTGCTAAGATTGTTAAATTTGTAAGGATGTTTTTATAAAAACACTGTTCTAAATTACTTCATCACGTAGTAAATACTGTGTGCATACCTATTCGCGTATTTTAAATGCAACTCCCGGATACTAAATGATTTTCAGTTAACGACCGTCTTTTTACTCATAACTTCGAATGGCGGGAAAACTTCAATATACCATGTATTGTTGCCAACCTACCGTGGCCGTTAGTACAAATTGTCTAAGAAATTCCCTATTTGGGTGTAAGATTTTCTCACAACGTTTCCAACCTGAGAGAATTTTCTTTTTTTAGGGAATCTTACCATCTTACCTATCAAGAGGGAAAAAGGAATTCGTTGTACTGAAATAGAGTAAAAACGGGAATTTTGGTACATTTGCATTTACTGTGGGCTTTAGTAGGCTGAAATTTGGGTCAGCTATAAGCATACCTTATATATTTATACATAATAGCATGTTTGGCAGGCCGTCCAAGTGATCGAAAAAACCCAAAATACATGCAAATTTGCCTTCTTGTTAGCACTGATAAAATTTTGTTTTGGTTTTGAAAAATAAAGATCCTTGGATGTCAGACGCAAGCGCAGTTGATGAAAAGCGTTCTGGTTATGTGCAAGTCCGTGAATATCCGCAGCAATTCAAGATGTTTTGCATCTACGCATTCTGTCCGGCGCAGTTTTATGACACCTTCAGATTTAGGAACCAAAACAAAGCTAAAGTAACCCTTGCGTAAAAATTCACTTAGCAAAGGTTGTTCTATAAAAATGTGGGAGTGGCACAGGTGGCATTATTTGCCAGGGCGTTCAAATGGTGAAAAAATCGAAAAAGGCGTAAAATATATGAATGAGATATTTTTAGATGTTATTTCGAAATTTATTTTTCTTCTGTACGAGCCTTGTATATATATATATATATCAGTCTAACTAACAATCAACAAATAAAACATTTGCTTTTTGAATACCTGTACGATGAAAATTTAAGCTTTTCTGAGCTTTAACACATCTATTAAATAATTTAGAAATAGCAGTGGTAAAAATGTATTGAATTAATCAAACAAGATACTTTAATTATTCGAATAACTCTTTAATTCACAAATTAACATGATTTTATTTATTGTAATTAAGTTATTTTTTCCTCAAGTCTCTTCAAACATACGTGCAAACAGAGACGATAAGTCTTCTAAGTTTATACTCGATTCTTGGGATTCGCCCATTTCTGAATTCATTTGCGCAGAGGAAACTTTGCTTGATTCCTTTGCCAATTTTCTCTCTAACTTCCGCTCCCTTTCATCGACTAACTTCTCGATATTCTCCACGAAAGATGCATTAAACGATTCAATCATTGTATTCATGCGGTCCACGTAAGCTTTCGCAATAACTGGATCCTCAAACATATTTCCTTTTACACCTGATAAGTCTGGCACAGTCTGTTTCTCCATACACTCCAACACATGCTTCCGTCTTTCCAGAAATTCACACATTTCTTCCCGATCAGCAAATTTATGGTTTGTCGATTTTAATTCTTCCATTTCCGAATCGGTGAATTTTCTTCTCTTCGAAGGTTTCTCACTTTCGTTTCCCAGAAAACTGTCGGCAACAATGTCCTTCGAAGTTGTTTTGCATTGGTTGCCCTTATTATCGGAATATTTAAAATCGACATTAGACAACAAGGATTCACTAATATCTCCTATCGAGTAATTGTGTGATGCACAATAATCGATGGGTATAGGGTGATTTGATTTGTTTATCCCCGATTTAGGTATATTATCACCCAAATTGTTAGCTCCATCGTTTGTCGCCCGAATAGCTTGCAAATCCTCCTGATCTTGTGTAATCCCGCTAAAAATCTGCAATAAAATAAATACAAGTACAATTGTTTAAGACCTCGCTCCCTCCTATAAACTATGTTACACTGGCACTACTGTGTTTGATTGACTCTTCGTAGTTCTCAATACCTTTCCGTAATGACTGCAATTGCTTCAGGTATGATTGAATTGTAGGTTGTAACGAAGTATCTGCTGTTTTAATACTTTTAAGCAAATTGAAGTAATAATCTATGGATGCTCTATTAAAAAATTCGCGTTTATTGATATGCAGCCATATCTTATTCTTGATGGTTTCAAGCACTACTGGCAAATTTACTTGTGACGATGCAATCTCATCCGATTGCGAACAATATGTACCATCAGAATCATTTTCGTATTCCTTAAAATTCATTTTTACTGTGTTTTCCGTGTTTTCACTTAACGTGTTTGAAATTATTTATGTCAAAATTTGAATTCAAAACTTACAAGTTTTACAACGTGACCAAACTAGAAAAATGAAATGGACCTAAACAACAGTACCTATAATTTAAATATTTTTTTAAAAGGGAATTAAAGCACTATGCCAGGAGTTCTTAAATCATTTGTATATATATATATATGTATATATACAATACTTCAACTTGTACATATATAAATAGTATTATGAAAATCATTTATATTATAAACAATGTAAGAACGATCAGCAAAAACGCGTACTATCGCTACATATAAAAGAAATTCTTGGAAAAAACTTTTCCTTAAAACGTCTCAATTTGTTTTAGTATGTGCTTTTCCATCCGTGTTCCTATAATGTTACAATGATAAATTGAATATGTTGAAATCCGTAGGTTTTCACGTGAGTTAAATTATTCATGGCACGTTTATAGTTTACCCTACATTTCTAGAAAAAGAAATATGCCGTCGATAGACACATTCCGCATAGGGCAGGCGAAAACTTCGATGTGTTCCATTACGATTTCACCGCTAACATCTTCGAAATGGATGAAATTTGGCCGCCAACTTCACGTGCGCATCTGAATTATGCCCAAAAATTCTTTAAGAGACGGTGCTACGTCGAAGGGTAATGATATAATCTTAATTTACAGTGTTAAATCAACCTTTGCATAATTTTCCATAGCTTGTGGAAGCTGGTAGCGCCAAAATCCAGAAGAATTCTTAATTTTAGCGTGTCAAACGGCAAAGAGAACGAAGATATCGACGATTCCAGCAAAATCTGGTCTGTCGTGTCTCGAAAACGACCTCTCATCACGTATCCTTTGTTGATTTTAGATTTACCGGAAGTAAATACTGATTTACGTGAGTGGTAACGGAAGGGATTGGCGGGAAGTTTGATTTTTTAAATTTTATGTTAAACCGTGCAGGTTATGATACAATCGACTGGAACAAAAACGATCAAATCGCTGCTATTTGCGACGGCGCCATTTATATATGGAGCGAAGAGAATTCGAAAATCGTTCTAATCACCGGCTCACCCGCCGAAAGTATCAAGAATTGTTTGAAATTTAGTTGCGACGGGAGGCTATTGGCTGTCGCTCACGACCAATCGAGGATTGTCGTTTTTGACATATACAACCAGGTAATAATTATTTTTATTATACAACCAGGTAAATCGCAAAGAAATGAAATAAATACTGTTTAAGACAATATTAGTTTTTACGAATATTAAAGTTTGTCTTGATGGACTTGTCTATAAAAAAATAATAAAAAATACCCTTACCACCTCGATGAGTGAAGAACTCCTTCTTCACTCATCGAGGTGGTAAGGGTACTTTTTATTATTTTTTACTATTTTAAGCCACCGTATCCTATTTTGTATTTTATATTGTCTATAAAGGTTGTACTGAGATGGAGGTGTTGCAAAACGAAATCCTGTTCGATAAGTAGCTTGGTGTGGTCAACAGATGGCGTCTTAACGTCGGGGTGTACTAACGGAAATTTAACTTCCTGGTTCAAAAATGTCAGAAGGTCGATCCGTGCTATGCATAAGGGCGCTATTATAGGGATGCATTATTCATGTAGCGAAAAATATTTGGCGACTTCTGGCATGGATAATACCGTACAAGTACGAACTTGGCCTGAACTTCAACTAATCTTCAAAATATGCAACTCTTTACCAGTAAAAGTAAATTTCTCCCGTCGAAGTCCGTCAGTGAATGCTATATCGTATTTATTATCACTATTTAGGCATTCGCCTGGCATCCCTGGCAAGAACCCTTAATGGTATGTGCTGGCGGGGAAATCAATAATAAACTAAGTGTTTGGAATGTGTGCAATCGAGAAGAAGTTCACCAGAGGGAGTCCGCAGTTGGCGTTTCAGTTGACGCGTTGACTTTTAATAAGAAAAGCGGAGAATTAGTGGTTGGTACTTAACTGAGGGGTGCTTAAATTCTCGATTATGAGATTGTTTATTTCGTTCAAGGTATCATTTTGTAGCATTTCGAGGGGAAGAACATTTATCGCAGTGTTGCCACACTTCGGCACGATTAGTGACGGGGTCATTTGGCATTTAGGAAGAGTACCATACCTGCTGTGGAACAGCGACAGTACTAGGTTATGTAAGTATTTTTTTATGGGTGGTGCAAATATTTTAAATGTATAACTTATTTAAAAAAATAAATCTGTACTTACCTGATTGAGAATATAAAGATTGCGATTAAATATCAGAAAATTATTACTATTAAAACTTCCATCTTCGACATTAAATATAAATTTTGTACATGTATAAATTTATGATCGTTTTTTTTTTCTTTTTGGTTTAGTAACTGCAGGTTCAGATGAATATACTTGTATATGGAACTTCTTCGGTGGAAACGGTGCCCCAAAACTAAAAGCGAAACGTAAAGAAAAATCATCCCTCAGTCCCATCGACTGCTTAAATTGTTTCAAATCTACTATACGATAAAATGTTTATGCCGTAATATGTTTTATGTACGTTTTATTTGGATTTTTAAAAACTTTTATGCAATTTAATCGCACTTTTAGAAACCAATTTTATTTATAGCGGAACAAAGCTTTTGTATAACAAAATAAATATTAGAATCAAAACAACTTTTGTTATTTGGGGTGTTTTTGGGGTACTACAATAAAAAGAAATGTATTAAAAAAATAATTCTTTACTACAATACAATAATAATTTATTAATTAACAAAGAAGTTTTTCAGTTTAACATATTACATTTGCGAAACTGAATACGTCTTTTTACAATCTTTATAATTACTGTATCAAGTAATTTTGCGTAGGCAATTCTTTTTAGGTATTGTTATTATTATTATCTGATATGAGAATTTTTGTTTTACTTATTCAGATCGCAGACTAAAATTGCCACATTTTCAAACATTATATTACTAAATTAATTGATAATTTATAAGGAATATTTGATTGTTTGTTTAATATTAACATCATATTAAATTAATACGGTAAGTACATGTTGTATTAAAATGTTGATATTTATTCTCGTACTTAACCCCATGGTATATGACCAAGGCAACAATTTTAATGTACCGGTTGAGTTTTTACCAGATTGCGTCGACACTCGCGTGATTAGCGATGTTTATCAGCATGCCTTGTTAGCCCGGCTTGGCGCCATCTAGTGGACATAATTATAATAGAACTGCAAACCGATAATATGCCACTACGAGGCTACGGTTTTTATGGGCTCAACTGGTGTCCACTAGATGGCGCCACGCCGGGCTCACAGGGCATGCTGATGTGTATCGCTAATCACTGGAGTGTTGACGCAATCTCGTTCCTCCCTGTTCCTCAGAGCATACTCAGCCCTTACCAGTAAATGGTGAAGAGCTGTTTCTGTTGATTTTGTCTGCTTGATACGCATACAGTCTTGATGTATTGACCGATGTAATGATACATCATCCCTTATGTGTCTGCCTAGCAGTCTTTCTAAAGTAAATGACATCAGACTCATTGGTCCCAGAGACTCTGTCTCATCCCATCCCGTGTTGCCAAAAGTTTATGTATAAAAGTGACTCTCGATTAGCCTACAGGCTGTTGGTATGTATCCTAGTACCAAACATCCCCTGCGTAACATTATGCAACAGAAGGTCCGGGCCCTCTTGTGGCATTATTGGATAAGTGCCATTCGGTCCTGGCTATTTATAGGGTTTGAATGAGTTGATAGCCCATTTCACTTCATCCACATTCACCACTTTCTTTGCCACCTGCCAATGCTCCCTGGATGCCTGTCTCACAGGTGCCAGTTCTGCATTGTCGCAGTCTTGCTGTGATGAATTTGTGATTTGAAAACTCGGAATGGACTCGAAAGAGTTCTCCTACTGTCTCACCTACCGTTGTGTGGTATAATACCCTCTTTCTCTTTTCAGAGTATGTATTGAGCTCTAAGCTTCTTTAGATAATATCTGATTGAGCCTGGCACATTCCAAGGTCTCGTCGATATCTTCGCAGTGCCTCCGCCAGGATTCTCTTCAGGTTTTTGTAGCTGACTCTATCTATCTTCTACCAAGGGTTGCCATTCGTTTATTACAGTTCGTTTTTTTATTCGGAGGAGTGAATTCATTTCAATTGTGTGACGTGGTCGAATTAGGTTTGATATTTTAAGCCCGCATCGCAACAAATGTAATAAAACGCCGCCACCATATTTGCTTAACAGTTGTTTCAGCTATCAAACACCTTCCAAAACGACGTTGTAAATCATATATATAACCTCATTTATGTCAGTGTTCACAAATTCGCCAACAAGCTACATTCGAAGCATACGCAAAGTGAATAAAACAGATATTTGCTATTGTAATAGGGGATCACTACCTCACTCCTCCGAATAAAAAAAAAACGATGTATATAGGGGTTTCAAAATGGGAAGGCACCCAGCTGCGCGAACCGTGTGCGGACCCTCTTATGCTGAAATCAATAATGAGTCCATCCGCCGTTATTTTGAATGATTTCTTCCAATGTTGACGGTATAGACTATTAATTTATGGCAATAGTCGTCACTTACTTCTTCCCATTCCTGCACAATTCGTTGCCACAA
>JARFOC010019245.1:0-66328 GCA_031763485.1 Osmoderma eremita
ACAAGATGGAGCTCCTGCACATAATTCGGTTCGCACGGCACAGGTATTGACCGAGATTTGTAGAAACAGATGGATTGTTACTAATGGTCCAATTAATTGCCCACCACGATCTCCCGATCTATCCCCACTGGATTTTTTTCTTTGGGGATATTTAAAGGATTCTGCGTACCTATAGGCAGAGATATAGAAATGTGCAAGAACTCCAAAATGCCATTAGGAGGAAACGTTGGGAAATATAGACCGTCGTTTAATTCATCATTCCGTAAAATCCGTTGTGAAGAGGTGCAGAAAATATTTTCAAAATATGTCATTTTGTTAAACTTTGTTCCTGAATTTTTTCTGTAGGTTATCCTTTTATCAAATGTAAACTTTTGCGTGGGTAAGATCAACAAAATTTAAAAATTGGCAAATAAGGGACAATGAATGCTTTACTTACGAAGTATGTATGTATTACTTAGAACTTTCTTTACTCTAGGATAAATCGCACAAAGGAGGAATTCGATCGTCAGCGGTAAACAAGCGTTGCTGAGTTATCACCAACGTGCTTGAATCGTGAGAATGATCACGTGCCTGGGTAATCGAACTCCCGGAATCGCAACAAAATATCTGTTCGGCATTCAATTATAATAATTCACGTGAAATTCCAGGAATACGGCAAATTTCCTTTATGCGGCGTGGGTGGTGTACGCGGTAGCTTTTTGTATTGTGTAATATTAATACATAACGCTAGTGGTATGGGAAAGCCAGGATGTTATCGGGCGTATTGATTCAACGCTTCGCCTACAAAAGAACTCGTTTTATACAATTTATTTCTAAAATCACAAAATGCATCCATCATTCGCACGAATAGTGACGTAAGAGGTAAACCGTGTTTATTAATAGTAAATCGATGCAGGTATATGGTGATAAATGTCAGGTCTGAGCGAGCGATAGTCGTAGGTATTACAGTTATTTCAAGGTCTATATACGTCCTATTTAAATGGTAAAATCAAAGTGAATACATAGTTGAAAGTATAGTGGAATTTGGTACGGAAATATTTATTGTGTTCACAAAAGAGAGCTATGAAGAATTTGGTTATGTTTTTAACAAAGAAGGTGCAAAATTTCAACTAGTTTTCTAAGTGTCCTAATTGTCTTTCAAGACAATTCTGGGCTTATTCCATCACATGCAGTACGTATACGGTCTTTCAGTTCGTCCAAATTACGTATTTGTATATTATTATAAACTTTACTTTTCAAATAAACTCAAAGAAAGCAATCGTTTGGATACAAATCAGCTGATCTTGTGAGGGTACTGCATTCTGTCAGGTTTTGTGGATGAGGATTTGTACGGAATCAATATCTAATGAATTAATGGAAAGGAACTTTAGTATTTTTCAATGAATATGTAGGATACAATCCGGAAGTTCTGAATGTTGACTTTGCCATTTATTATCTACTATGAAACTGTTAAAATATTAAATATTAAAGATTACTACAATACAGAAGTAAGTACAAATAACTTTACATAATTTGCAGCAGGTACACGTAAAATACATTGTTTTCAGATTAAACTCATTGAAAATTGTAATATTGCAAGTACACACTGTACATGACCAAAAGGGCTACATTAAGTCACCATAGGGCAACTTTTGCATACCATAATATATCAGTCACTAATATGCCTCAAAGCCCAGTTTAATACAATACAAACCATAGAAGAAATGTATCTAAGCAAGAAATACTGAGCAACTCAGCAACTCTATCGGAACAAGAAATCGAATATTTTAAAGATTTTTGACGAGGCTGTTCGGTTTCTTGACACATCTCCTAACAGATTGACGGAGGAAGTAGCGGTAATTAAAATAAAATGGATTTGCCATATTTTTTGGGTTAAAAATAATGTAATACATGTACGTAATTAAAATACTTAATAAAAGGAAGACTTTTATTTAACCATTTCATAACAAAACATTATCCTACTATTTACAGTGTAATCGTAACACAATATGTTAATGTCTGTACGTATTTGCATATATAACTTTTCTTCCTCTTGTGTAGCAGTTAAACATTCTGGTATTTATATTATTAGTCACACATGTCTGTCGATCAATATGCATATAAAATAAATTTTATTATTTTACATCCTCCTATATCCATCACCATGTGTACATTGTTAATCAAGTTATTTCTTTAACTCAGAGTTCTTTGAAAAATGCTTGCACTTTTTCTGCTCACTGTGGTGATTACAAGCATTGCACATCCCAGTTTTGTTAATAAGATAGAGTACACGGCACAAAAAGAAACACGATACCGTACAAGCTGCACACAAATTTAGAATTCAAGCATTTTTAAAGGAAATCGTACAACCTGAGAAGAATGCGAGGTTATGTAGTTTGTTTTGTTTGGACAAAATTTGACAGAGTTGCCCTTTTCACGTCTGCACTAATGCTCTCAATTTAATGTTGTACCGGTGACGATCAAACCTTCGTGAAGTGGGAACCGTTTTGAGATGTCTTCTCTTCACATCTCTATCTCGATCATTAATCGTTAGATGATCGTAGGTTAAAATGGGATTCACCAGTCTCTGCTGGTCTTTACCCTTTACTTCTTTATTGAGTAGTTGTGTGGAGATGCAGAATCATAAATTATTTCGATAAATTCGCTAAATTATATATTATTGTATTAATTGCATACTTAGTGTTTTCGCATAGATGCCGATGTATATGCCAAAATTAAAGTTTTTAAGACAAGATGTAAAATCCTAAGGTTATTTGAAAAAAATGTGCTAACCTTGTCGTACTACTAAAGAAAATTGGATTTACTGGATTATATAAACAAATACGGAAGAGGGAATATAAGTTTGTATTTCATTTGGTTCCAAACTGAAAGATTTCAAAACAAAAGCAAATCTAAATGTATTTGCATGGGAAGCGTCCAAACTTAACCAAGCAATTTTCGTCACCGTCAAGAATCCTCTATAACTCAAATGCCGAAATCTAAACAGCTGTGTAAGAAATTATTTACGCACAATAATATAGGTAAGCAAAAATATTACCTCTAGCGTTTGAGTGCTGTCGTATTCTAAAAAGGTATAGAAGATTAATTGCAAAGCATAAGCACACGAAGCACTTACAAAAAATGAATTTTAGGATGATTAAAGCGTCCACAGTTTAATATTACGGAGGACTAAAGAGGCTTGCCTTCGTTTTTGGAATATTCCTAACAAATCTCGTTTATCCGACAAAACACGACGTAATTCCTTAATTGGCTATTCGAATTTGTTTCTTCAAATTACGTAAAAGTGCTGGATTTAATAATAAAGATTGTCTGTCGAGCTGTAGACCTTTAGATACGTAAAAAAGAGATATTGACTGGTTAACGGCAGAGAAAGAAGGAGATGGACAATTTTAGCCCAAATTCATTGGAATGGAAACGTCGAATTTACTCTTAAGGAAGCAAAAAATCTCTTGAAAATAATTAATGGTATTGAACATTATATTTTCTTACTTCTGCTATGATAATTATCATTAAAAATGCATTATTAAAGTTATCAATAAGTTTATAAATCGAAAGTCAATTCAAAAAGAGATCTATTGCTATTCACGCCGAAAGAAAACATTACAAATCACCTTAGGGAATTACCCGTCCATTTCTCAGTCAATTTTGGGGTAACTCGATGCCATCGGGGAAACTTTATTATTATAATTTAGTGCTATCTGATGACTATCCCATATCCCTGTGGAAAATATAAATTAATTTGGGACGATACGTGTTTCGGGAATACGTGGATTCCCATTATCAAGTCGAATAAGCGCAAAAATAAGTATAAATTAAAAACATGCACTACTTTTTCTTATCCCTTCTTTCCTTCTACCCATCCCAAACGCAAAAATTCTTAGAAGGATCACCCTTAATCGGGAAGAAGAGCCCTTGTCATTTTCTGTACTGATGGATTTATTGGAGTAATAAAAGCGTACATTGTTTTCAAGTGTACGCTTTTATTACTCCAATAAGTCCATCAGTACAGAAAATGACAAGGGAGCTTCGGAAACAGTGAACAAACGTCAAACGATACAAGAATCTCCCCTTCGTTAATGCCTATGTTACTCACTTTATTGACAAATTCCAGCGAATTTTCTATTGCTAAACTTTCTACCTTACGTGGGAGATTCTTGAATTCGTTGGCTAGCCATTTGGACAAACTGTAAGTGGGCGAATCAATGCTTGACATCATCGCTTTACCCGGTTTATGAATTTTGGGCATACAATGCATTTTAGGAATTGTAGGGTTAGAACTGTTGAGTTTTCTTTTTAAATTGGCGCCTATTAATCTTGGACATTCTTTAATCCTTTTTTAAATCTTTGTATGGTCCTGCCGATATAATTGCGTTGGCTCGCTCATAATACTCTGATTTGTCCATAATGACTATCCTATTACCTTTAAGATTCAGATACATTTTCGAAATTGTAGGGTTAGATGGTGCCAGACGTAGTGAAACTTTTGTATGAACAAATAATGATTACAAATGAACAAATAAATCGGTGAGAAATGTTGATAAAAATGCTTTATAATTCAGCTATGACGTAAAGTGATTTGCAAGATGGAATCAATCTCTAACTGTTCTTCCAAGTTAATATAATTCATCTAATATTTTCAATTTGGAAAAAGAAAGTTTTGGGAAATGTTATTTATTATTCTGTTGAATTTAAGTTATTTCTTAAAGACAATGGACGCTGTTGAAGGAATATATGTTCGAGTTTACTGACTTAATCAGTTTTAACGAGAAATTTATGAACTAAAAAAAAAAGAAGAAAGGAGCAGTATTATCTAGTTAATAAACGGAACAGCTGTCCGCTCAAAATGGCTAAAAACTAATTTAACGTCTAGGAGCCACGTCTCGTAGCAACGAATGATTGTATTAAATCCATAATAAAATTTGCTAATTTTGTTTTTAATAAGACTTGTATTGTAAAAGTTACTTTTGGGTACTTAAATACTTACTTGATGGTTTGAATCTTGAGTAGCTCTCGCCGCATCTTTCCCTGTTGCGTGCCAACATTGTGCAAACGGTGAACAACCCGAAGTATCCCCTATCATCTCCGTAGCCTCCTGAAAATAATTGAAATTGTTTTAATTATAATTAGAAAGAATACTTTATTTTTTAAATATTCGTGGAATTGGAATTAATTATGATTATAATTATATGATCATTAAAATATTTGTTGTAAACTCCATACTGAATATTAATAATATCTCGTATGTACCTAAGTAATTGTATGTACGAGGTGTGTAAATTAAGTAATGAGAATGACAACGTAGCGTTTGATATGACAACACGGGAAGCACTGGACATGGAGGGGCGACAAGTGGGCATTGTAATACGCGTTCAGTGCAAGTTTGAACTCGATCAAATCATTTGGTTGTCCGTTGTCGTGTTTTCCGTGAACCCGGTTTTCGTAGTAGTTCTACAAATGAAAGACATTAATTTCGAGCAACGGTTTTCCTTCAGACTTGGGCAACAGAAATTTTTGCAAACTTCAGCAGGCCCACGAAGACAGTGTTTTGTCAAAAGCTTGTTCCAAACCTGATGGCACTAGCACAGATATCAATTTTAAGTGCAATTTTAAGCATCGGGAAACGAGAGAGAAGACATTATATCTTTCGTATCGTATCTCAGGTGCCATCATGTTTGGAATGAACTATACGTAAAAATGTATTTTGAAAATTTTTTTACAAAAGTACACCAGAGGCTACTCGTAGTGTCAGGTTATCATCCATAACTTTATTGGTTATTTCGGTTATCCTTTTGGTTATCCTTCGGCCTAATCTAACATTCCGTTATTTAATTATTCACTATCGTACATGTGTTCATACAAACCTTGGATCCTATAAAATTGACGTGAAAACCAATCAAAGGCTTCGTATACAGATAGTTAGCAGCATAATTATTTACGAAATCTTTTGCGTTTACAACCGCCGTTGAACAAATCTAATTGTGGCGTGCGCTTTTAAATGCAAATACAATTGCGGTTGGGACAGGACGCTTCTGTTAAAATTGTCGTAACTGGTAATTGCCCGACTATATTCGGGCCTTAGATTTATCGCCCAAAGGACGGATTCGAATAATAAAATGGAAGTTATGGCTGGGTCGAAATATATGGCGGTGGAAAAGCGGGTCGAGTGATCCTTTTTATTGTGTTATTTGTTGGGATTTTATTTTGTTCTTTTCCGGAAATTTGGATTTGACGAAACGATCTATAAACTTTTTTTATTTCGCTTCTGATGAATGTTCAGCCTACGTGATGGTAATTAATTGAGGTTACTGTGTTAGGGAGACACATAAAGCGTTTTTATTAATTATGGAAGAATATTTTTTATGCAAAACTATTAAAGTTTCTTCACAGAAACTGATACAAGGAAATATGATTACACATGCTTAATAGCAACTTTGAAGGAAATCCCAAGAAAATCTCAAGCACACATTAACTGATGCAATGACCCCATGCACAGCACAAACTCATTCCCCATTCTTCCACACAGTATGTAACTATATTCATTTGCATGCGAATACCTCTCCTTTCTTTTTCATTTCCCTCCATTATTTATCGATCCTACAATCTCGGTAACGTTTGTGAATTTCTTTAATCCGAGCAACCATGTGCGGGGAGCTAATCTAATTGGATTCTTAATCGAAGTAGGTCGGGTCTGCATACACCTAAGTAAGTGTTATATGCACCTAACAAGGTTTGAATTTAATCTTCTTAAGTAGTAACCCACGTTCCGATAAGAAAACCTTAAGAAAACTTTTTATTTACTGACATCGTTTGCCTTGCTTTCGCACCCGCGGATTAATTGAGAGTTCTCGGAAGATCTAAAGTATTAAATTCTACAGTTCAGAGGTGTACAACATCGACAGATTCTAATTGTACTTCCTGAACCGTAAATTTTACAGATTAATTAATACGAGGCATCGCTGCGAATTAATATAACTTGTTTAAAACAAAATCGAAACCAATTCCCACGTTTCGCAAATAGCTTGGGCGGTGAAAGACATGTGCAAATTTAAAATTAGCCGAACGAGCTTAAGTATTACTTAACAGACTTTAATGTGAGCATGAACAGCGAACAAAAAGTTAATACTTTGAATCCTGCGATCTTCAGTTTTTTCTCCCGAGTGAGAAAAAAAATCTTGGCTGACAATAGCTCTCGAAATACAGGGATTTTTTTGTAACGTTACACATAGGTATTTTCTACGAGTAACGTTAAGAAACATAGTAGGCAACCAGTTATACGTTAACGCGTCATCAGTGTGAAAAAACAATTCTTTGCGTCAATATTTTAATCTAATAATTTATTTCTTATATTTATTCAATACATCAATAAAAAATTAAATACATTTTATTGAAAAATAGAAAATTTATTTAAATTATGAACAGGTAAAACAAATATGAAAAGGTGGCAATGATAACGGGGTACCAGAAGAATAACAATTTACGACGGGTTGGGGATATTTTTTCAGTCGATTATCCTGAAGACCTATACCTTGTGCGAAAACTATTTTCAATATTTTCCAACAAATTCAAAGCAGGTGGTTGTGTTTTCACACAAAAATAAATAAACCAATCACGTTATAACAAAACACATGAATCTGAATATCCTAAGTTATATACAGGTACGGTATGTAGAATCGCTTTTAGATGTAACCAAACATTTTGAAGTATCGTACAGTTCGGTGTACAAAATTGTGAAAGTATTCAATTATAAGCCATACAAAATACAAATCATCAAGAGCTCTTCGAGGAAGATAATATAAACCGAACAGGTGTGAAACAATGTTTAATTTGTTAAATGAAAAAGTAGAAAATGTGAATAAAACACATTTTGCGGACGAAACTACATTTACCTACTTTTACCTTTGTTTTGTTTATCTTAATTAACAATTAGAACAAAATAATTTCTTCATTCAAAGTTTTGCATTTTATTAAAAACTGCGAAATTCTACTATATGGTAATATTTTACAGTTTCATAGCTTCTAATAGTGAGGTCGACACTCAGAACTTCCGGGTTGTATTCTACATTTATTCTTTGAAAACTACCAAACCTTCTTTCCATTAATCCACTAGTTATTGATCCCGTATAAATTCTCATGCACAAAACCTGACAGCATGCAGTACCCTCAAAAAATCCGCTGATTTGTATCCAAACGATTGATTTCTTTGGGGTTATTTGAAATGTAAAGTTTCTACATGCAAATACGTATCTTGGACGAACTGAAAGCCCGTACACGTACACGTGCATGTGTTGGAATAAACCCAAAATTGCCATGAAAGACAAGGAGGACACTTAGAAAACTTGCTGTGAAATTAGACTTCACCTTTGTTATGTTGTTTTGTTTGTTTTAATTAATTGTTAGAATAAAATAATTTCTTCCAAGTTGAAATTTCCTTCTTTCTTAAAAACATAAACAAATTCTTCATAGCTCTTGCCAACAATATGTGTAACGTTACAAGAAAAGCACCGTATATTACCGAATTTATTAAATCAATTTGTGTAAGTGAAATTCCCGATATACTGTGTACCGTAGTGTAGCCTCTCGGCGGTTCTAAGCCCCGGCACACGGCACATGGTATGGAGGTGCCCCACGAACGGACGAAGCGCGTCGTCTGGGAGGTTAATGAACTGTTCCGCCGGATATCTATGCAGCATCGAGAAATCAGAGTTCGTAGCGCGCCCACGAAAGTTATCAGAGAGCAACGAATTGCCGCAAAACTCTATAGAGGATACGTTGTTGCAAAACCCTTAGTATATCTTGTCGATTTAAAAGTAACGATTATAAAACCAATACCTGCATAATTTGCAATAGATTCTCATGCCTTGAATATAGATATTGCGAAAACAAGCGGAAATCTAACATCCTACAAACATAAAAATCATTTCTTGATTTAAATGCAAAAACAAATACATTATAAGTTCATAGGTATGTGCTCGGTTTGAAAAGAACATAAAAAGGTATTAATCTCCGGAGAAATAATATTTATGTTCAAAGCGAATATATTACTGTTAGTTAATAGGACCATATTAATTTGTTTGGAATATGTATGTGTTGTTGTTTGAATTTATGATATGTTTAAATTAAGAAAACAAAATCTTGGATTTCAACTAATGAATATTATGCTACGTATATGATCCAACCTTATATTTATAGATTAAGCCTACAATATAATTAAATTAAGTTGGATGTTCATTTAAAATGAACGTCGTAGTGTTTAAATTAGAGGAATATTCTCTTTAAATCTCGTTTAGTATACGAGGTCCTAACAACTATTTGTTGGAACACGGAGTTCAATTAAAAGTAATACGTATATTGGATCAAATATTTCAACCAATTTTTTCAAAAGTTTTTTGGGCTAATGTAATGCGATTTTGTGCAATGTTTTAAGCATTTTCGGGAAATGAAAGCCTCAGATTTTCATCACATATTTTTTTATATTAATTTTGTATATTTACGGATATTTACACTAATTGAGAACAAGCTAGAAGCTGTAACCTCGCCTTTTGCCTTAACAACTGCCTAAACCCTAGCGGGCATAGTATTAACCGGACCTTTGCAAAGTTCAGGTGCAAAACTATCCCAAATTTCTTGCAGTTTGGTACGCAATTGAGAAGTATTACCACAGAGTTTCTATGAGGTTAAGATAGAGGTTTCCAGATGGATGTGACAAAATGTCGATAGTATGATCCCCAAACCACTTTTTAGTGGATTTTGCAGTATGCAGTGATGCACCGTCCTGCCGAAATACAGATTTTCCATTTAGGTATAATTTCCTAATGCTTGAAAATAACGAGGTCTGAAGAATGTCTTGATATTTTAGAGCATTTATAGAACCTTCTATGAACTTTATGATCCGCAATCCTGACGCCGACATACACTTCCAAACCGTAATTCAATTTGGAAACTTCACTGTTCTTTTAAGGCAGTCCCTAAATTTTTGCCCCTTATTCCGAAGCGTAACTAATTAGATTTTTATCCATTTGTTTAACAAAGAAAACACTTAACATTTGAATTTGGGACTCTTTTATTATAGGTACACTTGAAAATAACTAATGACGTTTCCTACTTTAGTAGCTTTTAAGATTTTACCATCACCAATTTTTACGTTTACTGGCTGTTCCAAAATTTTACTTTCACTAAGGTATGTATCATTATTTGTTTAATGATCCGTGCAACCGCTATCTAAGAACCAATAAATTGTGATTTTATTACTAACTAACTCTAATTTTCTACATATTGAAATTCTGTAATAATAATAATAATATAATAATAATTCTGTATGAAAGCTATCCCCCCAAGTCTGCTCTGTTGATAGTCTTGGCTTCGATGGCTTCGCATGGTGTGGCTCCAAGAACCTCTGCTTTCAACTTGACGACAATCTATCTTGTAATGCCTTGGTTTAGTACAGCCGTAAGTTCCTGTCTCTTAAAACTCGATCTGCTTTCTGTTATAAAAGCATTTGACTTGGGACCAGAATTCGCCGATTCTTCTTTTTCTCTCAAGTTTATCGTCTTCATTTTACTTTTAATATATTCCCTAATGTAACTTAACGATCCTGGTAATGTTCTTAACATACAGTTCATCTTTTCTTTTTCAGATACTTTAGCTCCTGCAATTCTTATTTTAACTCATTTACTGCTTTTTCGAATTTAATTTATTTCTGCAAACTATTTGCAGTGCTGTTGATTCTCTTAAATAAATTTCGTCAAACTTCTTTATAATTTCATCTCTTAACTGTTTATTCGTAATAGCGATGTATAAGTAATATATAGCTTTCAATTTTTTTTCATCCCAGTCTGCAGGACTCCCTTCTTTCTTTAACCTTAAAACCACCATGTCTCAGAGAAGGAAAGTGCTTTATTATTCCAACAATACTTTCGCAAAGATTTGTGTATTACCATTTGACATATTATTGACAATATTTCAACAAAAAATTGCATTTACCCCATCATCTACTGGTTTGGCTGACAATATTTGTTACCTATTTTATTTATCTCGACAGGCTTAATGTTACGAAGTTCCGAAATACATGATAAAGTTTATTTTTGATAACCGATAAATTATTCATTATAATTTCAAGCTTTATGATAAGGATTTTGTGTTTATTTCACTGTGGTATGCGGTTACTCTATCATTACCTTCGATGCTGCAATTGCATTATTTAATCCATTCAAATAGTTATCGTCAGATTTATTTTCCACCTGAATTCATCCACGACGTTTCGAAATACGAAGACGTCTCCTTGCACCATGGTTAAAAAGTCTAACATATAGAAAGTACACATACGCTCACTACAAAAACATTATTATCTTCGTTGTAAGAGAGCTATCTTGCGACCGCCAGTTCTGGTCCTGTCGTACCGTAAAAATGATGTCTAAATTGCCGAGAATTCCACGAGATAGCGTTTCGAACTAGTTGTACCTACATATCTGTGAACGGTCCCTTATTCAACACGGTTCGCGAAATATTGAGGTCAGATCGTGGCCACAGCGAAATAAAGGTTCCGTCAACCTTATCCCGGACTGTGGGTGGAATGATGCGGCCACCTTCGCTGTACGAGATACGGAAATTAGTTTTCTAGAGATTGGGGGTATGCATGCCTATCATTATGAAATTGTACAATTACACAGCGACATGTAGTTTTATCAAATAGTTTAAGGGAGGGTAAAACTGTGTTATGTTAATGTAAAATAAAATTATGTAAAGTTTGTGTTTGTATTATTTGAAATAGGATAAAAAATATGTAGGAAGTATTCTAAATTTTTGTTCTTCTTTCTAATAGTAAGGAATATAGTAAACAGCAATAAAATTCATGCATTTAAGAGCCTTACAATATTGATTGCGTGTAACGAAAACCCTTACAATATACGAACGTTGAGTTGTAAGCACAAGCTTTGGAGGAAAGCCGAATGAAATGCAATTTTAGCAAAACCTGAGCTATCGTAATATAATAATAATATCTTTTATTTTTGTGCAGTTTTTGAACATAACAATAATAATATACATAATATACATATTTCCTACACTATAAGTATAAGAAAAAATAAATAAAACGGTATAAAAAATAGACATACTTTATACTTTAGATGCACAAAAAATCACAAAGCGAAGTTTAGTGAGGCCACACCGCCACACCAATCCTCCACTTAACCTTCTATTGATGAAAGAAATATTGGGATATGGACCTGAATACCTAAACTAACTTAAACCTAAATTCTGTGGTGCAAACAAAGCTTACGATTAGAACATAATAAACAAATTGAATTTTAAAAAACAATTCATATTTTAAGGAAAACTAGTACCAGAGCTCTGTCTGTCGAAGATGTACTGTCGGAGCGACCATTTGAACGCGATCAACGTCTTCACCTTGATCTCCGCGGGGATGGCGTTGTAGATTTTGTAAATATTAAATGAAAAGGATCGTTGAAACATAGCGGATATGTGCAGCGGCGGGGTGATAAGTCCACGGGATCTAATATTTACGTAGTGCACACCCGTTCGGAACGTTATTTTTTCATGTAGATATTCGGGTGCCCTAGTCGTAACAACAGAGTGGCATAAACACGATGCTCTAAGCATCATGCGGTTTCGCATATTGAGCCATTTAGATGTGACTAAAAGTATGTGAGATCCTATCATAAGTTCGTATGTTGTATACAAATCTTAGGCAGGAGTTTTGGACTCGCTGTATCCTTCTTTGGTCTTTGGCGTCAGCACACATGCCATACACCGTGGACCAATACATTAAATGGAAATAACTAGGGAGTTATATAGCGTTAACTTGATATGACGTGATAAAGATGACCTATATATCTAAAGAAGACAAGAAAATCGACATTCAGATGAACTGAAATACAAAAAAAACTGAATAATATCACTTCATCGCTTATATAAGAGCTGAGAGACACTTCAAATAGCGACTGTGTCATAAGCAAATTTATCCATTCAACATCTTGATAGCGATCCATCGCTGCTAGCGATTTCAACGACAAAAAAATGGTAGGCAATCATTCAAAGGGAAATCAATTTAGGAGCGCCGACAGCTTGGTAATTGTAACACATACATATGCACGCATCTACCGCTGACATAATACGCAAACGATGTTTCTTCGATGAAATATTGGGGATTTTACTGTTAGAGGTTTAATGAAAACGATCGTGTTTTTTTTTAATTAAAAAAGCAATTTTCAACGTCATCCGAACTGAACGGAAACGATATTAGTATTGGTAGCAACATAAGTTCGTAACGTTAGGAGTCCCCCAAGGTTCGATTTTGGAGCAATTACTTTTTGTAATTTACATAAATAATTTAATATTGGGGATCTTAAATATGTGTCAGTTTTCCGATGACACCATTTCCGAAGATTACTGTGAAATCTCGGCAGCCGGGAATAATTCTACGTTGACCATTTCTAAATGGACGCAATTAGATGCTTTACTTATAAATAAATGGAAATCCAAGTTACTTATTGACAATGCCACGATGGCTGAGTGCCTGCCGAGTAAGTTTATAGGATTAAGGATAGACAGGTATTTGTCATGGGAACGTAAAGAAGGGAACATAAAGAATTATGAAAAAGATATAATTTCTTTAACGTATGCTGTAAGTTTTAATAAGGAATGTCGACCTTTGTGTTTTGCTGATTTTCTATAGAGCATGCATAGAATCTATATCATAGGGCATTATGGCATGGGGCAGTTCTACTAATTCCAAAATATTATTTATTTTCCAGAAAAGAAATTATGCGTAGGTATTAATGTTTTTTTTTAAATCTCGCGCTTACTGTAAGCCTCACTTCATTGAAAATAAGCATTGTGTCTGTATGACTGTCCAATACATCTAATTAAATATACCTATACAATGAGCACGTAAAGGATGGAATAAATTCATGTAAAATTCAGGTGTTTTTTTCTCGAAGAAACGCTCGCAGCCGTCGATTTTTGATTTTAGTTGCCGTTTTTCTGGTGATTATTTCATATATACAGGCTGACCCAAAAACATGTTATGACAGCTCACTTATCTTTTTTAAATGGAAACACATTCTTTCTATTTCATTTCTAAATTCTACATCAAATTCTGAAATATCCCCTCTTTAGATTATTTTCTGTGGTGTTGTCTTAAGTGTAAGGTCTACGTTAACCGACCAAACAACTTAAAGAACGAAATGAGATTGATAGAACCTAATGTAGTTAATAACGGTTTGCGGGAATTTCAATATCGTTTCGAATACTGCCAGGAAGTTGGTGGAGGTCATTTCCAACATTTGATAAAATAATTTTTATTTTTTATTGCATTTTACTACTTTCTTTAAATAAATAACTATACGTTGATGTTTCAAGTTACAATGCATTTTTCTCGAATTCAGGTATAGGACATGGTACATAAAATATGTTCAGAATTTGACGTAGAATTTAAAAAAGAAATAAAAAAAGGTGTTCTCGTTAAAAAAAGGTGATCTGTCATAACACGTTTTGGGCCACTCTGTATACATGAAATAATCAAAAATCACAAAGAATTGACAAAGAAACCAAAATAATTACTTTAACTTAATAGGTTTCAAAAGTGATAATGTAAATAAAGACATAATAATGTTGTAAATTAAATTTATAAATTCAGAAAAAGACTCTCAAAGTAAAAGACGCTTAAGTAACGTCAACATAAATGGTATGCGCGAATCACCGCTTTTACGAGCATACTAAGCTAGCTGCTACAACGACAACTTCTAGTATTCAATTGCACCCCACCAGCGCAGCACGACTGCATTCGGGAGATTGCGTCGGTCATTCGTGATCCGCGAAATGACATCGCTCCTTGATGAAATACATTACTTATAGACGTCTTTAAAGTTTAGAAATGGCCAACGCTGTATGTTAGTTTCTATATGTTATAATAAGTAAGTTATGTTCAATTTTATTGACTTTCTGCAAATCAACTGCATAACGAATTACTATTACTACTACTATTCCGTTCGTTCTTCGTTAATAAGCTGAAATATGTGTACCTGTGTTATGCAAATTTGTATTTCTTTTCATTGGTGTTACGAAGTAAGTATTAGAAAGTGTCTTGGGAAAAAGAAACTTTTTAAAATATATTGAACGAGTTGCGTAAGTCTTTTTCAGCTCTAGAAATTGATATTTAATTAATAATTGTTGTATAATAATATTGTTACGGCATCTCCTTATTTCTGAAGCTTTGTTATCGCATTATCAACCCTTGAAACTATCATCTTCTTCATGACCCCGACTGATATTATAGCTATTTTAACTTATGCACATATGTAAAATAATATAGCCTGTTAAAACTTTTTCAATCTTTGTAAAGTATGTTTAGAACAACTAAAGCACAACACATTAAAATTGTCCAAACTGAGGAACATGAAAATTCCTCAAATTCCTAGATTATGTCACTTCACGCCAAGCAGTAAAACCCGCCATAATGCTACCGAAATCGGCTTCAACGAGTGGACCCACATTCTGTTCAGACCCATTAAAGCCGCACGGACAAGTTACGTTGTACCTTAAAGATAAGAACCCTCGCACGACGAATGCTATTGCATGGGGTGATGGACATAACACTCACCTTACACAAAGCTTTCCTGCTGTGGAATTAGATAACAGGTGTTTCCTAGTTGGTGTATGTGTAAGCCGATGCTTAAAGCATTAAGTTTAATGTTATGCGTTCACGGAAATTCAGATCGGCATTTAGTTA
The DNA here is from genome assembly GCA_031763485.1 of Osmoderma eremita. Classification (NCBI taxonomy): domain Eukaryota; kingdom Metazoa; phylum Arthropoda; class Insecta; order Coleoptera; family Scarabaeidae; genus Osmoderma; species Osmoderma eremita. The sequence continues at coordinate 15,746 of JARFOC010019245.1, forward strand.
GTATAGTCCTATAGGTGTTGCAAAGTTTGTATGGAAAATTGTGAAAAAGTGAATATGCCGAATTTGACTGAATTATTAATATATAACGGAATGTACACATGTATGTACATACATATATAGGTATAGAAATTTTGAGTATATCTTCGATAGGACAAATTTAGTTTTCTTTTCACTTTTAACAAAGATTTTTCGTTTATACTGGGTGAGTTTTTTCCAATGCATAGCATGGGGATCTCGGAAAGCAGCGGGAGATAGAGATACGATCAAATGGGGAAAGAATTGCAGCTTTACGAGTACAATTGAATGAGCCTTTTGTTTCTTGGAAAAAATGCACGGATAACTAGGTATCTCGAAAAAACTATTTGTTTATTATTTCGTTTAGTGCATGTAGCTCTATTATTATTGACTTTAGGAAAAAGGCCCAAAGAAGAACGTTTAATGGAGATATGCGTTTGGTGGATATAACACTTGGCAATTCCTTTTACAAATATATAAATTACCGCCATTTTACCCCTTTAATTTCTGAATTGTTCACGTGGTAAGGCTATGGAAACAATTGATAGATGCACATCGTGTTTGGTAACAAAATACAAGTTAGTTATTAAAATTTTTCTTTTAATTTCGAAATTATAATCATAATCATTTTGGTGTAAAATGTTTATTCCCTTAGAATTACCAGTTTAGATAAAAGTAATTTTTATGAAACTAATAAACAGCGAATGATAAAGGATAAATTAAGAAAGAATAAAGAAAATTAAAATACAACTAAAGTAGTACTCAAACAACGTAATTAAAGTAAGTAATGTATTTAAGACTAAACATATTCAAAATGTCTACTATGATAATTAATGCACAAGTTATATCTTTTTGAAATAGAATTTGTTGCTTTTCTAGTGGAACGTCCATCAATATTAGCAAAAGCTTCTAGTACAGCGTGTCTACTGTATGATTTTCGGTACAGCCTCTTTTACTATTTCCCATAAATAAAAATCTAAAACAGACAAATCGGGGGATCGAGGTGGCCATGCAACCAGCGCGTTCCTTCCTATCAACGAGTTCGGAAATGCTTGATTTAAATGATTTCGTACCGTTATCTGGTTATGCGGTGGTGCCCCATCGTGTTGAAACCATTCTAGCATACGACGTCTGTGTAAGGGTAATTATTCTAATATATTATCAAACTCGTTTTGCAGAAAGTGAAGATAACGATGACCAGTTAATATACCATCAAAAATGTACAGACCAAGAACTATTGAACCTATGACGCCACACCAAACATTAAATCCAAACTTAACTTGGAGTTTCCTCTGTGCAATATGATTCGGTTTTTCTTGCATCCACAAATGTTCTTTATGTCTATTAAACATGTCGCAGTTTATAAATCGTGTTTCATCCGTCCACAAAACTTTGAATTTAAAGTGCGAGTCAGCTTCATACACACTCAGAAAAATATTTTTGTTAATTAAACTTGTTTGGATCTATTATATTTTTGTTGTATATAGTCTTTTATTAAACCAACAAAAAACGCTTTGTTCCATTTTCTTATTTGACCCAACATTTTTTTAAAATTTTTTATTTTTTTTATTGGTTAATTTAATAAATAATTTTTTTAGAAATAAAGATACACTTCAAATAACAATTTTGTTGGTTATTATTTACCAAACTTTTTTTAATAATTTAACAAATTACGTTGTAAGTATCAGAAATATTAATTCCAACAAAATTTTATTGTTAAATCAATCATAATTTTCAACAATAAAATTTTGTTTGATTTGAAAATCGTTTCTTTTAATAATTAAACAAAAATATAGCTAGTCCAATAATATTTCCTCAAACAATTCGTTTTTGTTGGATTAATGCAAGTATTTTTCTGAGTGCATGCTATTATACAAGTACAAAATTCAATACGCTTATTGTAATCACCAGGTTGCAGTGTTTGTGCAACCTGTAATTTATGGGGATGAAACCCACCCTTCTTCAATACTCGTACAAAAGTACGCTGTGCCGTGCCTGCTTCTATTGAAATTTGTCGGGTTGAAATCGATGGACACGTGCCAATACATTTACCTCCGTCTGTTCACTAATGGCTTTTGCAGTCTGATTTAGATTACAGAAAGAACCGCACTCCCCCAACTTATCACACAATCTCTTAAAAGTAGTTAGAGAAGGCTGGCGACGATTGAAATACCGCTCCAAATAGTGCTATGCAGCTTGTACGGCATTTTTATTACACAAAATGTAACACTCAACCATATTACGCGTTTCTAGATTATATTAGATCATGTTACTACTTTACGAAACCTTAATCAGCGTTAAATGAAAGCTAACGTTAATTGCACCTGTCAATAATGGTCGTTCGCATCTATCAATTGTTTCCATAGCTTCTACGTGAACAGTTCAGATATTAAAAGGGGAAAATGGCTGTATTATTTATTATTTATTTATTTGTAAAAAGAATTATGTCAAATGTTATATCGTTGGAATCATTGTAAAAATGCCTTTTTTATGAAGTCAAGGTTTCCATTAAAAAAAACAAATTTTTTGTCGTATCTCAGAAATTACAACTTTAATAAAAGGGTCGGTGAGACTGTCTCATTCATATTTACCTACAACTTTCTCCTTTACACTTTTTTTTCTAAAGTCAATAATAACAGAGCTACAGGCACAAAAAAAGTGTTTTCGTTAGTTAGCCGTGAATTTTCTCGAAAAGACAAGAGGCTCAATCGATTGAGCTCATAAAATCGCAATTCTTTCCCCATTTGATCGTCTATCTGTCTGCGCTGGTTTCCGAGATCTCTATGCTAAACATCTGAAAAAACCCATCCTGTATAGAATCATCCTTTAAACAAAATCACATCGTTTTACCAAGAAACAAGGACAATCCTTATATAATTTAATATATCCGGTTGTGCTTCTCTAGCCTCGTCGCATTCCATAAAGATAATCGATTATGTTATTGTTAGGTTACCTGGCTATTTGTACTTGTTATCCAAGCTTCCCCTCTCCCTTTCTATTAAGCAACGATAAGCAACGTGCGCGCACTAATTCTCATTCGCCGATCCGTATTCCTACTTGTATTAAATTCAGCCCCGCGGGTATCGATCAGGAAATTCTAGAAAAGAATCGTACGAACGATAATTACAAATGTGTATGTTATGTGGCACAGGATGTAGGCGTAATGGAACCTCACTGCATTGTTATTTAGTTTTATTGTCATTTAGTCCCGGTATTGTTGAAGTTTGTCAAAAACGTTCTGTTTTATTAGTTTTAAGCCTTACCCCCTAGTGTGCAAGGACAGACTTACATAAAGTACTCTTTCTTTTAACAACTGTCGACTTTCACTCTGAAAAAATGAGTAATAAGTAAGTTTTTTTATCTTATCTCTTTTCTACCTTCTATTTAGATATAGTGCCGATATACACAAAAAGAGTCTCCAAGCGTCGTACCCTCCTTGGTACGACAGAACTATTATTTAGTGTTAAACATACTGCACATAGTAACTTTAAAAAATATAAAACTGAAATTTATCATGAAAAATTTAAACACTTAAGACGTCTTGCAAAACTAATTCAAAAAGCTTATACATCTTACATTTCATGTGCAACAGAACCGAAGAAGTCTTACATTAACTCTAAGCGTAAAAAGAGGTGTTATGAAGTATGGTGCCAAAGAATTCGATAAACCTTCACAAATAGTGGATGCGTTTGATGATTTTTTTAAGAATACATATCTTCCGTCGAACAATCACCCGATAAATTTCAACAGCTCCGATCCTGCTATCTCCGCAATTATTAATGAATGCCATTTTATAGAAGAGGAATTTCTACTTGCTTTTGTTCAACCACTCTATCATTTATTGAACGCTATTTTAAATCAACATACCTTTCCGAGCGTATGGAAAATTTCAAGGCTTTGTCCAGTTTTTGAAAAAGGTGATCGCTTTAACGTTGAAAATTATAGACCCATATCAATTTTGTCCAATTTTTCTAAAATATTTGAAACCATCTTATACAACAATATTTATCACTCATTTCAAAACATCTCACCTGCACAGCATGGTTTTGTTAGCAAACGTTCCACTATTACTAACTTAAGTTGCTTTACATAATATATATCTGAGTTTTTAGATAGCCGAGGTCAAGTGGACGTTATCTATACCGATTTTCAGAAGGCCTTTGATCAGATCGATCGTAGCATTCTGATTGATAAGTTACTGAGATTAGGAGTTTCACCGGGTTTGCTTGATATTTTTAAGTCATACCTTATTGATAGAACGCAGTACGTTGAGTATAGTGGTGTAAGATCAAGCATAATAAATCCTACGTCAGGTGTACCGCAAGGATCCAATCTTGGGCCTCTTCTGTTTGTAATGTTTATAAATGATATTACTGATACCTTGCACTGTGAAGCCTTACTGTATGTAGACGACATGAAGCTCTTTTATAAAATTGAGTCATTGAATGATTGCTGGCTATTGCAAAGAGATCTGGATTCAGTGGTTTCATGGTGTGCAACTAATCACCTACAGTTGAACATCAATAAATGTAACTCGCCATTTTTAAATACGGCGATGTCAGAAACAATTTTATTACACAACACTTTGTTACTCTTGAAAAAGGTTAAAAATAAAACCGAAAGCTCGGATCAAACGATAAAGCTGTGTTTTGATTGCGCCGGCTATAGTTCCCACTAGATTTATTCTTCATTATTACTATTATTATGAATTTTGATAAAATTATCATTGTTGCATATATGAATCAAACCACAAATTAGTTTGATGTTTATTTATTAACATAATACATTCTCTTCTTGTATAGAGCACCTTTAGAATGCAAAAATCGTTATTTTATACTAACAAAAAGGAATGCTCCATAAATCAAATCAAATTGTCCAAAGATAAAACTCCTATAACTTTAATACAACACCTACTCATCTTTAACAAGCAACAAAGTCAAGGTTTGCCTTTTATGTGTAGACATTGTGTAACTGTACATAATACAACATTATCGAAGCTATCGATTTTTCTATACATTCATTGTCCCTTTTAAGCGTGTTATAAATGCGGAAACGTAATCCTAAGAAGGTCGTGTCCATTTATGGCGTAAACACTTAATCGTTAAGTACCATTTTTGTCTAGTCTTGTGTTCTAAAATTACGGAAGTAGTGAGGAGGAATTTAATGGGAAAATTGGAATTAGAAAATCGATTTATGTACCCGATAACCGATATGCAAACATGGATAAATGTGTTAATAGTCTTTATAATATTAATAATTGAGGGGACCAATTTTATTCGCACTGCTGGAAATGGTGTTGGTATTTACGCATCATTTACGATTTATAAGCGGCGTGGAAAAACCGAGAAGTGCACGGGTACACAATTAGTCTGGATTACTGTTCCACATGTATACGTAACGTAAATATTTGCGGTGTCTAAATTAGAAAGCCTCTTTGTGTGCGAATTTAATGTGTGGCTAGGAGAAATTTAATGAGGTATTGTTGCAAATTCATTTCACGTTGGTTTGTTTATCTCAGCAAGAATAATGATTCTTTGTAATGATATATACGTATAACTATCCAAAAGATGAAGTACATAAAAATATGTAAATATACCTCTGGGATCACACAACACGTCTGATTGTATAGTTCCAGGTATTCCTCACGTACAGACAGCTGTTTCGGACTGACTAGTCGGAGGAATGCCTGTCGCTTGTTCAATACGCCGAACGTTAATTAAACGTTAGCACATGCCTTTAGAAAAAAACTCCAGAGATATCTAACGCCCAGCCGCGGATTCATGGCGTAATCTCCATACGATAACTAAGTTACCAGTCAATAGAGATTCGTGTTAGCGTGTGATCTTATCGGCGTCGAATGACTAATAAATCAAAAAAAGGTTTCTGCCAATAGCCATGAATCCGCTGCTGGGCGTTAGATGTCTCTGGAGTTTTTTCTAAAGACATGTGCTAACGTTTAGTTAACGATACGGTGTATTGAACGAGCGACAGGCATTCCTCCGACGTGCACTGATGAGGCCTAGTCAGTCCGAAACAGTTGTCTGTACGTCAGGAATACCTGCAACTATACAATCAGACGTGTTGTGTGATCCAGAGGTATATTTATATATTTTTTAAATGTATTTTTTATATACTTCATCTTTTGAACGTACTATTGGCAGAAATCTTTTTTTGATGTATAACTATGGCAAGTGAAAGTTTTGATTTCAGAAAACCGACTTGCTTTCAAGCGAAAATTCAGAATTGAATTATTTAGATTCCTTTAGTATTTTCTCTTAGAAAGAAGAGTGGTGCATGAAGGAAAACCTTAGGGTAACTCCTACTAAGGTGGCATAATCCCATTTGCAAAGAAGAGAAATCTAAGTGGCTTTATAATGAAATAATGTAGGTAAAGCAGGAAACTAAATACCCAGGTATAAGATTCCAAACTCATCTGGAATACACATTTGCATAGAATGATAAACAAACGTAAAATGGCGCTCCTGATGAGTCGCAGAACAATTGGAAAATCATGGAGATTTAAACCACGCATGGTACACTGGTTGTATACTGCAGTAGTGAGACCCATCATTACCTATGGCTGTCTAACTTGGTGGACAAAAACAAATCAGAGGCAAACAAGCAATATAAAGAAACGGCTGATGACATTCTAAACATCAATACAATTTGATGAAAAGCTTTTTACATTGTGTCTCACTATGAACTTCTGTGGTATTACATAAACTATTTGTATTTCCTTTCTTTCTTTAAATTCTACCCTTTATGTCGTGCAAAAGTGTTTACCAGCACCAGCTCAGATTTACTGCCAATTAGCTCTCATTAAGAGCAGAATAATTTTCTAGCATTTCATTACGCAACACTTGGTAACGTACTGGCGATATGCTGAGACGAGAAAACCGGCGAATAAAGAAGTACAAAAATACCGTAAAAATTGCCCTAGTAGTATTGTAACCGTTGCAGACGACAATCGCAGAAGTCCCGGCCATTATATCGTCTGCCTGCCCACAGATCGATGACGTTAACGTAGCAGATTACTCGGGGAATAAGGAAACGCGATCCGTGAAATTGAGTGACAACCTGATGGGCATTTGAAACAAATGAAAGGACGAAAAACAACGGATCGTTGGGGTTCCGATAATTAATCGAATTTGTTCTTGTTTGTTCCGTTTGTGTTATTTTGCACAATAATTAATGATTGACAAGAAGGGATGTGGAGGTTGTTATAACTTACCGACGGTAAAATCGTTAGGTATTTTCGTGTAGCAACATTTACGTCATACAAGTTCGATATTTTTGTATCGCTTTTGTGGTTGGAGAGACCCGTTTTATTTCATTGGAAGGTGGTAGTTCTACTGGAAAAAAGATACCCGCCTACATTGTTCCTAATCAAGATTAAGCAATTTGGCAACTACGATCCGATAGGTTATTGATTGTTTTGGAGAAAATAATGCTTAATAATGATTTATATAGCTTCAAAAGAAACTAAAGGCAAATCCGCTACCAGTGATAATGCTCTTTTATCGTAGTTCGTTAAAAATTCTATATGTGTCTGTGCAGAATCATTACGTGTGGCCTTTAATTTCCCTGTCATAAATATTTTGATAAGCAATATTTTACAATTTGTATGAGATACATCCAAAACGTCAAAACTGATTAACCGAAAAAGATGTATTTATAAGCTCATAGTCTATTGTAGGAATCGCTATACCACGCAGGATCAATTAAAGGGATACAGATATTAGAGATAAACTCTAGTTTCAGCTGACCTGAAAAATTCCTCATATAACAAGATCCTGAGCTACCTCAAGGGCCTGGACTTGTTGGATGAACTCTAGGATGCCATCCGCTGCACAATAGGACCAAGCGGCCGGAGTGGCCCCGGCGTATGACATCATCACATCAAGTAATCAATCAATCTACGTGTCTTGTACTTTTGATTCCCACACCTTCTTCACCTGCATTGGGTTGTTCATTCATTGCAAAATGCCCCCATCATCCAAGTTGTCGTTATAAATTCTTCCATTGATCCAATGTTTTGTTCTTTCCGGATATTCTCATTCCTAATGCGGTCCGTTCTTGTTACTCCCTTTACTCTTCTCAAATACTTCATTTCTGCTGCTCTGATCTTGCTTTTTCTTGTTTCGTCAATATCCAAAATTCGCATCCGTACGTATGTACTGATCTATATTGTTATGATCTTTCTCACAATCTCGTTGTGTTTTTGTTGATCTTATATTATCGCTGTCGAATTTGTCTGCAGTATACGCGACCATTACATACTTTCGCTTTGAATTATTGAAGTGAAGTATCTCCATCTATTCGATCTATTCGGTTATTCAATAAGGTTGGTAAACTAGAACCCTATACGGTGGGAAGTATAGGTATACTCCCATATAGGTATAGCCCAGAGCAGAGGTAGATAACGGGACTAATTAACGTTACTAGGTAAAAGAATAAAATCACAACACATTCTCACATATAACAACACAATACAAAGGGGTTTTTGGAAGATTTCTGCAAATTAACTACACGTATTCACAGGAGAAACCAGCCCAGAAAATAACCGCAAGTACAGTTTTCATCAGTCGTGGGCATTGAAGGTGGCAGTCGTCGATGATGACGTATAAGCGGGATCCTCCTGGACGACCAAAACATGTAAACATCGTGCGAGTAAAAAAATACGTTACTAGACGACGAAAAAAGAAAATAAAAGGAAACGTCAAGTTAGAATTTTGTACGCGTCAAGCGAGAATTACTAGCGATCGATTTAAACTATATTAAGTAGTGAATTGCACGATCCACAAAAATAGAGGAAAGAGATACTTGAGGTTGGAGTTAAGAGGAGAGAGATACTGGAGGTTGCAGTAAGAGGAGACGGGTGAAGAAAGATTGAAGAGAGAAAAGGGTCGGAACACGATACACATACACACAACAAAGTATTTAAGGTATTTATAAAGTTAATTTTGAAATATTGTCAACATTTTTGTACTTATATTACAGTTATTAATCGTTTTTCAAAATTCTAAATTCATATCCAATGTCAAGATATCAATATTTGTAAATTAAACCTATCAATTTCGATATATGTAGTATTGGTATATTTCGAAAAGTTGCCTGCTTACATCCATCAGATGTAACAAACGAACTCAGCTGTCGTACCAGTATTTTAAAACATATGTGCGTTAATGTCACATTCTAACATCAATGTATTTCAAGGTTAGTGCTATATAAAAGTCAATTTTGTATCACTGCAATATACAGCCCTATAGACATGTTTTTACATTTGAAGTGCCTCAATGAATCAATCTCAATCCAGTATCTATTGGAGCTTGAACTACTAATACGAATTTGCATTTATCTAATATGTAAATCCTTGTTACTATCAATTGAAAACCTACGACATGCATTGATTTAAAAATAGCGTCGAATCCCATTTCACCAGATTCAATTGTGCATCGACCAGACGAGAAAGGCAAAGGCAAATAGAGGGAATACAGCAGAGATAATTTTACTTTCTAGCCAATTTGGGATGTCAAATGGATGGTTAATTTGCATGCTAGGGAAAATACTTAGTACTTAGGTTCAGTGAAAATTTAGTTTGAAAATCACAAATTTATTTTAACTACAGTAAATACATACGTTTGTATTACAGAAAAGTATTTACTATTAATTTTTCTCTTTGTTTATTTGAACCTTAGTCGAAATTGTTTGGGGAAGATATTAATCTAATTATGTAACATAATTTACATTTCATAATTTCTCAATTCTACCGGTGTATACATTCGAACACATCGCTTAATTTCCATTGTTAAATTTCATTCCTTAATAATGAAACTCACATACCAACAGTGTACTTAACCATAAAACTTTTTCCTTATAGCATTAAATCAGCCTTGATTGCTCCTATAATACATGCATAGGCGACGTTGAAATTACCCGTAGGTAATGTTCTTGTTAGGAAGAAAAAGTGAAACAAAAAGAAAGCTTAGCGCGAGAGAAAAATGAGGCCTATCTCGTAAAGGTGTGCGTAATAACCAGGGTGGTATCGTTTAATTTTTATGGCGACCCTTCACGCGACTACTGGCAATTATCGTCATGAATTCCGCACGCTATAGTTTAATGTACCTTTCTAGTGTATTTCCTAATGAATCCCCATGGTTCCCGGTAATTTTCAGCATTGCCTGGTCGAAAATTCCAAGGTCGTTGCTACCGGCAGCAGGGAAAAAGTGGTTGGAAACTAAATATACTAACCCATATTAGTAATACCCGCACGCAGAGAAGCGTATTGGATGGAAGGAACACTAGTATTTTGAAATAGGTTAGAGATGTTTTAGTAAAATTAAAATGGAGTGTTTTTTGTTTCACATTTTCTTTTGTGCAGAATTTTGAATGGTTTTTATTATACTTTTCGGTAATAGGACAATTAGTATGGGTAAGATTGATTCAGAATCTAAGCGGAAGAAAGGTTTCTACAGATCGGAATTGGTGATTATAACTTGTACGTTCGAGAGATTGTAACGTGATCCAGCTTGAAAGGTGAATATTTTTTTGAATGTTAGAGCGAGATAAATATGTAAAAAAGTTTGCTCCTGATCATTGCATAGTTTAAGTCAGACTGTTGACTTCACATCAGATTGAGAATTATTACGGTGTGAAAAGTGGATTTCGCTGTCAATCCTTATGCCGGAATCCATAATCTCATTTTTACCGAATGTGTGAAAGTTGTTGCCTGTTTACTTGCCGAGCATAGAATCGTTGGATGTAGTGTGGGATATCATTAAGTATTCATCGATTATTATTCCTCTGTATGTCATTTCTTCCACAATTGCACTGCGTATACGCAGGTGTGTAAATTAAGTAATTAGGCTGGTATTTTTAAATATTTTTATTTGAATATAATTACAATTGAACGTTGTCTCCCTCAAAATAACTCCATTGGGAAGCCACACAGCGTTGGAGACGGTTCTTCCATTCTTAATAGCGGTGCTGGAACTCGGACATTGGAATCGCCTTTAGTTGGTCGGTTACAGCCGTTTGAATGTTTTCGAGTGTTCCAAAATGATGTCCCTTCAGATGAATTTTCAATCTTCACAAGGACCCAGGTGAATAAGGAGGCTGAGGAACCATAGAAATATTTTTACTGGCCAAAAGGCCGTTTATGGAAATTGCTCTGTGACATTGTCGCATTGTGACTCTGTAGCATTGTCATGATGTAGGATCCAATCGTTCTTGATGTTTGGTCTCACACGCATGACCCTTTTGCGGAGTCTTTCGAGGACTTCTCGGTAAAAATGTTGATTACTGTCTGACCTTCAGGCACGAACTCTTTGTGAACGATTCCCTGGCTATCAAAGAAACAAATCTGCATGCTCTTGATCTGTGATTTGCTCATTCTTGCTTTCTTGAGCTTTGGAGAGCCTGAAGGTGTCATCCCATGCTCTGGCGTTTTGTTTCCGGGTCAGGGCACCTTCCTGTCGTGATTTCCTTTTGTTCCTGCTAAAGGTTTTTTTGGAACCATTTTCGAGCAGATCTTTCTCATTCCCAATTTATTGGTTAAGACTTGAAGAACGGGGGTGTGAGACAAATTCAACTGTTCCTCGATCATTCCGACCGTCAACCGACGAGTTCTTAGGACCAATAACAGTTTACAATATTATTTTCTGCTCAAGTAAAGTTCTAAAGTATTTTTTAATTTATTTTAATCGCTTACTAGATCATACATAGTTATTTTTCCTTTCTTGAAACAACTTTATTTAGTTTTTATTAAATTGGATGTGAAATTTGGAGTTAAATGAAGACGAAAAGTAAACAGATATAATGAATGCACTACAAACTGTAGATATGTTAACCGTTAATTAATTCATGATGTAATCAACTGAAAATTTTATAAATGGAATTTGAAATTGAAGAGAAGCCTTGTAAAATTTTTTTTTGGGGTATATACTTTGGGGAAATCAGAAAAAAAAAACAGATGTGGATGTTAAAAGCAAATACAAACTTCGGAGATTGAATTACTTGATAATGCTTAAAGTGCCCGAGGAGAGCTATTCAAGCGAGAGTTAAAAAAATTATATAATGAATAACTGATCCCCAAAAGAATTACTTTAACGTCCATTTTTAAAACACGTTCACAAAATCTTTACCTGTCCATATATTGGACATCTGGCACTACTACTTCTACGTAATAACTACAGGATCGTAAAAATTCCATAGTTATGGAAAACATGGAAATCTGGTTAATGAAATCGTTAATCAGTTGTAGAATTTCTCCTTCCAATGATAGAAAAAGCTCATAATTGGGGAATCAAATCGTATTATAACAAACGATTAGGCCGTGATACTGCAATAATAGCCATGATATATAAAATTCAGACTGCTCGTAGTTGCAATTAATTCTTTATAACCTCGCGAGGAGATATGCTAGACGTATATACTTAACAGAACACCGTAATATGTAAGCTAAGGTTTTAAAGTGGACGCAAGCTATCTATACGTATAAATTGGCGTGGCAGGCCAAGTAGTAGTGTCACCACGTGATCATGCGAGTGGTCTACCTTGAATATCTACAGGTAAATAAAACACGCCCGCGTAGTAGTTGCATATTTCTGTTTGAACAGTGACCTCTTAGAAAGTTAAAGTTAAATACACATATGTGTGCATGTATTGCAATGTTACAAATTGGTAATTAAATTAATAAAGAATTTTAATAATAATGATGAATTCTCTTTATCTATGTCAAGTTGGCACAAGCCGGGCAACTTCTGAATGACAATTAACTGACACTTGCTAATTTAATTATAATGACTTTGAATGAAATTGTAACCTTTTTAAATAATATCGAAAAACCCAAATATGTATTTGAAAATATAATTTGGAAATGTTACTATAACAATAATACGAATATATAATTTTAACGAATGAATTAATTCATCAAATACCTTATCCAATACCCTTTGTATGTGTGTGTGACCCCGTTGTGTGTACCACCCTGTTCTGTCTTCTCTCGTCTTGCCGTCACTAGTTCCAAATCTTTCTCACTATACTTTTCCATTCACCCTCTCTTTTGCACTCGTTTTCTTAATATCCTATTTCTGTTCTTTATTTTCACTCACAGACTTTGCTTTTCTGATTTTTTTTGTCTTTGTAATTTGCTTATTCTTATTTAGTTCGTTGCTCCCGTTACCATCCCAAATATCTCTGTCATAATTACCATCCCAATCTATTATTGTGTACTGTACCACGACGTAATGGATATGTCGTCAGTTTCCAAACTATACTAACAAGATATGACGTTCCTCGTCGTCCACCGGACTCTATGGTGGCAACTTGAACTATAGATCGTCTCAACCTCCGTATGCAGTATGGGATATAATAGCAACCTTCATCTCTTAATATCCTTAGTGGCTGTCACTAGCGCTATCTTCACTTCCAATTGCCACGTTGCAATTTATTTACATATGACGGCGTCGGCAAAGTACCTATCTATCTGTCTATTAGCGTCAACAGCTGTCAATCGTTATCGTCGTAGTTTTAAAATATTTTTAGTCAAATTCCACGTTAATTTGTTTATATATAGTAACACAAATCAAAGTACAGGGTAATATGGATATCTTCTTTGATTTTTAGAAATTTCATAACCTATACATTTAATTACAGTTTTCACTGCATTAACGGAGCCTGTATGAAGAAAACGGCGTAAGGGAAAAAAAATTAGCCTGAAGAAGAAGTGTATAATTGCAAATGTTTTAAATTATCTTAATAAAATTATGAATGTGGTGGCGGCTGTTTACGAAGCAAGTAAAGCTTTGGGTAGCTCAGAGCGTACAATATATAATATAAAACGAGGAGCAATCTGGTTCATTTTCAAGTCCAAAAAACCTCAAGAAAAGGAAAGGCATACAACTAAATGACCGATTAACAAACATATGATGAGAACACGCAAGCACCCATTCGACGTAAAGTGCATAGTTTTTTCTATACAGAATATGCCACTTACATTAAATGCAATTCTCGCTGCTGTCAATGCTGATGATGATCTCCCTAATTTCAGGCGAGCAACTTTACACAGATTGTTACACGATATGGGTTTCGAATTTAAAAAAAGTGAGACGTAAAAGTATACTCATCGAACGAGACGAAATTATTCGGCGGAGGCACAAATACTTACGAGAGATCATGAAATTTAGAGAAGAAGGACCAATTTGATTCTTGCTATTTGACATTTCTGTAACTTTAATTATTGCAGGTCGAACTATAATATATACTGATGAATCATGGGTGAATACAGGGCACGCAGTAAATAAAACTTGGACAGGCACTACAATTCAAAATAGTCGACAAGCTTTTATCCAAGGATTAAGTACTGGTTTGAAATCCCCAACCGGGCTTGGACCTCGTTTTGCATTAGTTTATGCTGGTGATGATAACGGATTTGGTCCTGGTGCTGAATATACATTTCTCTGCAAGAAAAACACTGCTCATCATGAGATGGATTCAGGCACATACGAGGATAGGTTTATTAAGAAATTGCTTCCAAATATACCGCAGAAGTCAGTGTTGTTCTTGATAATGCTTCCTATCACTGCAGAAAATTAGAAAAAATTCCAACAGCTGCATGAAGGAAAAACAATAATAATATAATAATATTTTATATACGAGAATTTTATATTTAAGAAATGCAACATGGGATCGTCACATTGTCTAAATAGTCTTTACATATGATCTAGAAACTCCCCCACATTTGGTGATCTGTACCTAATAGCAATAAATCTTTAAAGTCTATTTAACCATAAGAATCATTATTCTATAATTTATTTAAGGAGATTTCAGTGTAATTCTGTAAAATGTATATCATCTCCCACTTTAAGGTAGAGGTAAATGAATTTTCAAAGCATTTGAGAATCTTTAAATAGATAAACAATTTCGAGATTTCAAGAATTTTAACCAGGAACTTTACGGGAATATTACCGAAGAGTTAAAGTCTGGGATTTTATACCATTTCCTGAGATACTTGTTCAATGCGACCGATTGGACGTTTAGGGATCAATACCTCTAAGATTTCGCCATTCGGGCGCGAAGATCTCTCGAAAACACATCAGCGCCCTTAACCTTTAACATTTTTTTCCCATCCCCATATTTTCTTTCGTTCTAACTCAACGGAAACGGCACCGTTTACGGGCTCGCATTTCGACGAATATAAATTCCCTCGACCATCCAGGGGAAATTCAAAGGCTTCCCTTTTCCAAATACGTACACACGGTGAGTGAGCAAGATGGATTTATAAACGTGCGTGTGAGCATAAAGGAATCCGATGCTGAGAATTTACTATTCCGTTTGGTATTACGGATTATACGAATACATTATTCGTGTCATATCACAGCTTTGCTTTTAGTTTCGTTGTGATTAAATATATAGGATTTTGGAACCCGTGTTTATCTCGAAACTTTGAAACTGTATTATACAGAATGCAAATAACGTTATTAAGCCGCCGCGTCCGTGCATATCTGCAACATTGCTTCGTGCTTATGAGGTATGTATGTACAGGGTATACACAGAAATTTGGGATATTTCTGTGAATACAAATGTGTAAGAGTATTAAGGTTCTCTTTAATATCGTGCTGATGCTTTGGAAATAAGTTGATACAAATATTAATTACTTAACAGTAATTTTAATGCATTCACATGAATAAAATGTATATTATGTTAATGAATAAATTTATTGCTTCCATTTGGTGTCTTAGCTTAAATAGGCATTGCTTACCAAACTTTAAACACGATACCTCAGTACCTCTATTGCTACTATTGCTGTGCATATAATCGTCTGTGTTGTGTTGATCCTAAAACGGATTTATCTCCATTAATTTTGGCCTTTAAATGCCCAATTTCCAAAACTGTGTTTCATCTGTGAGTTACTCTGGTTGCAATGTAATGTTGAACCAGATTCAATAATTGAAACAAAAGTTTCCATGTTACTAAAGCACGTTTGGAATAAGCGTAATTTGTTTTTGAATACTGCCATAATGTTTTGAGTGCAGAACGAGTTTCTTGAACAACAATTGTTGGTTGTTGTTTGTTGTTGTTTATGTCCTAATGCAGAGACATAACACTGAGGCCTTGAGGTCTATTGCATCACTCTACATTAGGTTTGTGTAAGTGCGCATTGTGTGTCTGTGAAATGTATGGCTTGTTACTGCCTCTCCTCGCCGTAAGGGGGCAGCAGTGTTGATCAACACTGAAGGGTACCGGAAGAGGTATCGACTACCCTTGCTGCAGCCGATCTTCATAAAAATCGATTGCCCCAACGGAGGTTCGTACCATGGACGCCCTCTAGCCTAGCTTCTTACCACTGCGCTATCCCGGCCGATTGAACAACAGTTCGTCCAATGTATTATTTATCAAAAATAATTATACCTGTAAACAAAACCATCAAATCTGGACAAGCAATGCGTTTTTAGTGCTGATGTAATTTTGGTATGATAAGGTGGTAAAAACAAATGCACCAGAATTAAAACCACCAAGTTCTAAATATCCTCTCTATCTTTGTTGCAACCTGCAAAATTTAATCATTAGCGCTTAGGCAGCAGTGACGACTCATCCGGGGTGGCAGGATGGGCGCTGCCAATATAAATATAAGTAAAGAAATTGAAAATTTTCAGACGATTTATTTATTTTTAATAATGAAAATAATAATAAATGTTAATAATAATGTTCAGAGTTTGTTGTTACTGTTGCCCACCCATTGAAACTACTCACGAGCCGCCGCTGTTATGCAGCTATTAAAGACGAAAAATTTCAACAAAAAATGGAGGAAACGTATACAATTTAGCGGTGGTTGAACTTGTGGATTTTTGGTTTATCGGAACGGAAGTCGTATAATGCTATACAATTCTGTATCTATTCTACGTCCATTTGCATTGCCGGAAGTGGCGTTACACATTTTTCTAGTGTTGCGTCAACAGGTATACACATTGAAACAAAGTCACTTTGTGTTATCGACATCCAATAGACCGACGCACTCGACGCAACCGTTAAACCAAATGTGACACACTTGTTCGCCCAGATTTGGTTGAAGGTATTCTCGCTAAGACTAAATTGATCCCAAAAAGGAATTTTTTGTACGACCGTCTCTTTGGGTTTGTCTAAAGTCAATTTTGTACAACGCTCAATTCTCGCCGACGCGACTTTCGAATATCTAATCTCGCTTTCTCGAAACAGGAGAGAACGCAATTTGCGTAACGGAGTGGAGCAACGGCACTCTTAATCGATCTTTAAGAACCGGCGAATTTCCCGTGGGTAAGGATTCAAATATCATTCGAGGTAACGAATTACTGTGTGAATGTAGCGATGCTACAATCTACACGTGTATTATGCACCTACATTACATATTATACGCATGTGCATTTACCACAACCAAAACGCAACAGCTGGAGAATACTGCCAATCGCATAGTGATGGAATTCTGATTACAAAGTTGTGTTGTGTAATGTTCCGTTTGATATTTGCAGTAAAATTAACTAAATTATGTAGATAGGTAACTATTTGATATTTAGTGCTGCTTTTATTGTTGCGATAATGGTACACAGGTAGGAAAATATTTGTAGCAATTCTGGCATTAAAAATCATAAGTGAATCGTGCGAACTTTTTCAGTTATGCATGAACCTTTCAAGTCATCAAATATTTAAATGACGCACAGGCTTTTTTTCTGTTTTGTTAGGGACGCGCAGATTCCTGTGTGTTGAAAAAAATATTAAGTATGCAAGAATAATATGTATTGTCGTGTCTATGGTTTCATATGATACACATATATGTAGCTTTATATCAAGCTTTATCTGATTGGTAATAATTGTCTTTTCTTTTATGAAAGCTTTAACAAAATAAAGTTTTAGTTGAACAATTGGTCTTTCTATTTTACAATTCTATACTCTATCCATAATGTAATCACCGTGGCAACCAACATGTCAACAAAGCAAGCAAACTAAAGGAAATTAGAAACTAGTATTGTAACGCTAATAACTTCATTGTGTTTCAAGGATTCAGCAAAGGTTAGAAAAACCTGATATTCACAGAGGAATCTCTGTGAACTTACGAGCTGAATTATGTTCCTTGACTTAGTTAACGTAAGGATTTTATAATTAAACATTTCAAGCCCTGATGAATACACGATCAGTGTTGAAAATAGTTGGCCAATAAAGAAATAAATTAATTCAATGTCCGCTTTTTCTAACCTTTGCTGAATCCTTGAAAGTGTAGTTATTAGCGTTACAATACTAGTTTCTAAATTACAAGTTCTCCCTTACTTCTTTCCAAAGAAAATTAATGTGTTAGCATTATAACGTTGCCACATATTTAATTTTTCTGAAGTAATTTGTAATTGTTTTAATACAAATATTTATAAACATTATACTCTCTCTTTGGGTGTCTACGAATCTAATCGGCTTTGCTAGAGCATTCTATTGACTTAAACATTGAAATGAATAATTAATAAAATTAAAATTGGTATTTGACTCTATTTGAATACATTTCATAAATTAGATAATTAAAATTCGTAAACAAAAATTAAATAGGCCGACCAGTATTTGTAGTAATCCTATTGTCGTAACCTTTTTGGAATATGGAATCATTCTAAAGCTTTGCATAGCCCCACGTATCTAGATTTGCTAAGGAATTAAAATAAAATTCCAATGTTCACAGATATAATATAAAGAAAGCGACGGAATACTGTAGATATCATTTGCTACTGGAACAAAGGATTGTAAAGCTTGATTTTGCAATGCAAGCTTTATGAAGGTTTTTACATAAAAAAGAAATTGTCTACTAATGGATTGATGGGAAAGATTTCATTGGTGACTAACAGATTACCCAACTAGAATATTGTCTTTACTGTAGTTTCCTGTCAAAAGTTTATCGATTTGATTCTATATATAATCTAGCATCAATTAACTTTTTTGAGTTTTACATCTGAATCAAAAACTGAAATATTGTTTTACCGAAAGCACAATGTAAATGGAGTCCAACATAGTTTTGCAGATATGTATATAACTACACATTTACATCACGTGCTTACTAAATTGTATCATGCTTGGATGTATGAGTATATTCACGTGTATATGAACATATTAATAAAGTTTAAATGCAAATATTGTTTTGACGTGCCTTTCTACCGAAACAACGCAACGAATTCACGAAAGCTATTTAATAAACCGTCTCTCTCGACAATTCGATTTAGTTGTTTGTTTGCCTGCCTGTCTCTATATTTGATTCACAATCCAATTTACAATTTTAGCAAAGAGTATTATGTACTTCGGATGGAATTTGTTCATTTCATTTAGTCTCACCCCATCGAATTTTACCTACGCGTGGCTTACCTGCTGGGGTGAAATTACATGGAGCAGTTTGTATGCTCGGCTTGTAGCTAGGATTGCTTTTTTTACAGACGTCAAATAACAATCGGGTACACGACTTCATTGCATGGCTCTTTTGATTTCATTGTGGAAAATCCTTTTGATGTATACTGGCTGTCTTATAAAAAAAAAGAAGAGTCCGTACCGCCTTTATTTATAAACCGATTTTAATAATTGAAACGGAATGTTAAATGGCTATAAAATCAGATGATAAAATTATTAATAGCCTAAGCGTTTTAAGTCTTTAAAAAAATTGAACTATACTTTTTTTTAGATTCTGATGGAGATATTTTTTTCTGAAAACAACAATGTATCACAAGTATATCTTTATGTAAGAAAAAAATCAAAAAACAAAATAATTAGTTAGTCGCTTGCAAAAATATCACTAGCATTGAAAACAAATGACGAGCACTAAGCGGGAATCGAAATGCATTGCGGTGCTACAATGTGATAACTTAGTAAATCAAGTTGCCTGGTAAAAACAAATGTCCACGATCTGTCAAGTTGACTTTTTTTCTAAAATAAACGAACAGCGTTTAGATGAGCTTCGAGTTTATTTTGAATGGGGTGATAATACTTATCGAGCTGCAAAACTTTATTCGCAACGCTATCCAAACAGAGATCGTCCAAGTCGATCAAAATTTCAACGATTAATGAACAATTAACGGAGATATGGCGAAAGCCAAAAAGTTTGCAGGGTCAACATCGGGATGAAAATCTACGACTCAACATACTTCTGAGTGTTGAGGAAAAGCACTGTACTTCCACTATAGAGATTGCTGCTAATTCAGCAAATTTTGAAAAAGAGAGATAGTAAAACCGCATATTCCACCCAAAATTTATGCAATAGAGACTGGTGATAATGAGCGTCGGAAAATTCATGGAGATCCATCCTTCTACCAAATAATTTTATGGTCAGGTGATGTGGTTTTTTCAATAACTGTGCATTCCACCGAAACAATCATCCTTATTGGGCTCAGGAAAATACGCATGTGACGGTGGAAGGCCATTTTCAGCACAGATGTTCTGTAAATATCTGGTGCGGCACTTTACACAATAAAGGAATTAGCCGAGTCGTAAAAGACGAAAATATGAAAATTGGATATAAATCGTCGAACACACTTTTTAACCTTTTAGGAAATCCTAAAGACAAACCGGAAATGAAACAAAAGTCGGGAATTTACAAAATTACATTGGACAGACAAACAGGTCTATTCAGATATAAGGAGCATATCTCGCACTACCGACATGGGAGAGCAGGTATGTCTGGCGTTGCTGAACATATGGTAAAAACCGGATATAATATAAATATAGATAATTTAAAACTAATGAAATCGGTAACTTAGACGCGCGAGCTAGATGCTTATAAATCCATTTACATTAAAAATAATAAAAACCATAATCAGGAAGAAGCGCCCTTGTCATTTTCTGTGCTGATAGATTTATTGGGGTAATAAAAGCGTACACTTGAGAACACTCGGGTGGTCGTTCTAAGAATTCTTGCGTTCGGGGTGTGTGAGAAGGTTGTACATATGTTAGGGATGGCTAGAGGGATTGAAGGGAGAAGAAAAAGTAGTGCATGTTTTTAGTTATAGTTATTTTTGCGCTCATTCGGTTATTCGACTTGGTAATGGGAATCCACGTTTTTCCGAAACACCTGTCGTCCCGAATTAATTAATACTTTGTGCGGGAGGAGTAATCCGAACAGTGCCCCTCACATCACTTCAGAAAAAGTGTATTAATACACAGGTGTAAGTGCAGACATGTTTTATATTTTAAGACTTTCATAAATTCAAAAGTATATCTCCAACAAACTTCATTTCACTGTAGGGACATATCATCGAACTTTATTTTTACTCAACCCAGGCTTATTCATTTACATTTTCATTTGCTCAAAATTAACAGAAAAGATGTTAATAAAGTTTGTTGTGATAAATGCATGATGAGAATAAATGGAATAGAGAATAAATTTTTAGACTTTTAACTATTACTTTCATCCTCCCGTACAATGTATTGTGTAATGTGTATGTATGTAATTAATTCTTTCTATGCCATATATGGCATGATAGCAATAAACCCTCATCAAGATAAAGTTTAGCAAGCTCGGACAAAAGCGAGAAATTGATTTTCTCCCACCCATTAAATATTCACGTCCTGCGACGATACGATATACACATATCGTAACCCGCATTAGGTGAGCGAACTAATTGTTTACACTAGGGAAAACTAATCAACACAAAGGGATGGATATTCCTCACTACATAAACTCAATATTAATAAACTCCGGAAGTTTAACCGGAAAAGGTCAGCAATCGAATATCACGGTATTAGTATAGGCGGGTGAAAATTCAATTGTTTACCAGACGGTGTACATAGACTCAAAATTAATTAAGCGAAACTAGCAAATGTGGTAATCAGTTCATCTCTGAAGCAAATCCGGTGGAATTAATGAGTTAAAATCGTTAGGATTCGCGTTTACTCTATTTAGACGGGATTAGAATTTCGTTACAGATTACAACATACAACCTTTTGAAGCGTTCCATGACCTAATTTTCGACCATTACTGTTTCTTATGATACAGACCGAATTTCAACTACGTTCGTCTTCTTTAATTCCTTACTTATTGGTCGCCAATCCGGAAGAGGGCAAAAAACATCTACTACAATACCAGACGGACACCTTTCATCCCATTTTCGCTTTTCCTTCAATCGCATCCTACATACATACATCTGATATTTTCCATGATTGTCAAGACGCGAAACCAATCAAAAAGTGTTCATTTCATTTCCACTTGGGGTTTTGTACGTGTGGCCCCTACGCAGGTTGTCTAAATAGCAACGGAATTGATTGAGCTTTTTGATATCGTCAGTTCACACCGTCGATAGGGGATGCTTCTAAAAAATCATGGAATTGAAACGTCATGTTTTGACAATCCCCTAAAGGAACTGCAAAAGGAAAAAATGAAATATATTTTATAAATACTCCCGTACAAAAGCAGGCATAAGACATCTTCTCTGAATGCCTGGAAATACATGATAATAAGTATAGTAATATACTTTTAATAAAATTTTCTCCTTAATATTGCAATTTATCAATTTATATGCGAAGATACTTATTTTCGTTTTCAGGTCTTTAGGAGAAGCAGAATTTTAAAAGTTTACATGTTCTATGATTTTGCGAGCACGTAATTGAAATTGTCTAGTGCGGACTATTGCCGACTACACATCCTTTCCAAATTAAATAATAAAGTACGCACGATAACAAAAATTGTAAATACAAGTGAAGGAAAGAGTGTTGATTTATAAACACCAAGAAATATTATTCATACAGACTTGGAAAGAACAATGAAAACAATTGTGGCAAAAGGAACCGAACAGTTACACGAAAAAAATTAATTCCCAACTTAGTGTTAGAACTCCTGAAGAGCAAATAGTGACCCAAGAAGAAATTAATTCTACTTTAATAAATTCAGATTTTAACGCTCCTGACTATTCTGTGGAAACGATTATTGATGTTGAAACATATGCAAATGACGCTAGGAAAAATAGAGAACCGGTAAATAAAGAACCTATGTAATTAAACTCTTATAAGAAACCAAAGGAAAAAGAGGTACGTGGTACGGCGGAAAGCGGCGGTGAAGACTTCGCGGCGACTGTGGATTTATGTCGGACGATGTCGTGCAGATCCCTTCCCTGAGAAGATTCCGACATGTTTAAAGACAAAACATTTGACAAACATTTGATATTACAAAATTTGAAAGCAAAGGTAAACATGCTGCTTTTCAAATTGGCACTAATTACGAATTAACTAATGATACCCTGGAGCAATTTCGATTTTTTCGTTCCAAAATATCTGGAAGAGGTACCTACAGCTGATTCCTCTGATAGTATACAGAAAACATGTTATAATCAAACATTAAATGTATTACATCAGAATATACAATATATTATCAATAAAATAGAGCAAATTGATATATTTATTAATAGTTTTGAACATCAAGTAATGTGTTTGTATTGACTGAGCATTGGCTGGACGCTGATAATTTCTTTCGAGTGGAAGTGGAAGGGTACTCCATGGTGTCATGTTACTGTCGAAAAATCAGAAAGTGTGGCGGATCATATATATTTACTCCTAAAGGCATCAATTTCTCTGAAATGGTCTATCCGAAACAGTAGAGTATTGAATCGGTAATAGAATGTTCCGCAATAGAATTAAAGACTGAGGAAATAGTAATTGTCAATATATATAGACCTCCATCGAGTGCGCTTGCCATGTTTTTCTCAACATGCAATGGGATTCTACAGTACATATTTGAAAACAAAATTACATATAAAATTATTATTTGTGGTGATTTTAATAACGACTTTCAACAAGAAAATAATATAGACGTTAAAAATTTCGAGATATTATGAGCTCCCCAACCTGTAGATTACCAACTAGAATAACGACCACAATATCTACCACGATAGATAATATATTTACCAATAGCAGAAACTGTAATAGTTATAGGATAGTTTCAGCACTGTCAGATCACCTGGCGCAGATGTTAGAAATATCAGTGCTCGAGACAAAGGCAAACCAGCCTATAAACGTCTTTAGGCAAACTTGAAATGTCTGTAAACAAAATTTGTACAATTTATATAATCAGGTTGAAAAGATAGACTGGTCGGTTGTGATCAACGAAAGACCTGCATAATTTTTTAATATGTGTTTTGTATTTTGACTTGTTCAACGCTTTTTGGCATTATTGAATAATACAGTATTATTATTATTCCTCCACTATACCACAACTTAGCATAAAACAGCATTTCGTTCTTCATTTTTCGGTATTTCATTATTCCTATTTTGCATTTACATTCTATCAGATACAATAGAGAACTTTCCAAAAAAAAATATCAATAATGTTCTGTCTAAAAAGAGTATTCCCCAACTATATATATATATAATGGCTTGGGGTGTTAAGCCATTATATGGGGTCACGCCGCCGAAGCTTTCTAGATAATTTTTCCACTTGGGATGGATCAGTTCCCCAACTATTATTCCTTAAAAACCAATAATAACTTGGTAAAAAGTGATTAAAGTTTCCCGCGTTTCGAAAGCATTTCAAACGACCTCTAAAGCGCGTCAAGCCGGCTGGCGTCATAGGGTATGACTTTATCATGTCATGAAAAACTACAGGAAGAATCAAATCAGGACTTTAAAAGCTTGCCATTGTAGTGCAATATCATGAAAATTGAAAAAGAGACCTAGGATTTACTATGGTTTACCTGATTATGCTTTTTATACTTACAGTTACTTCAAGAGTATTGTAAGTTACCAAAAGTGCATAAATTTTTAACTTTTAAAAAGATAAGAACAGGTCAATCATTTATTTTATTTGGGGATGATTTTGGCATAAGTGAGAGTTGCTCTTGAGAAATATTTACAAAATAATTTCCACTTATTAGTAAATATTTAAGAGAATGTATATTTTCACCTAGTATTGATAAACACACTGTTCGGATTACTCCTCCCGCACAAGTATTAATTAATTCGGGACGACACGTGTTTCGGAAAGACGTGGATTCCCATTACCATTTGGCTATTCGACTTGATAATGGGAATCCACGTATTCCCGAAACACGTGTCGTCCCGAATTAATTAATACTTGTGCGGGAGGAGTAATCCGAACAGTGTGTTCATTGTGCTGCCCCACAGTCCTTGCTATCTTTACTATAATTGATACAATAAAGTTAAATTTACCACTAGCATTTCGAGCGCGATACAAACATGTTTTATGCATTATAGATTGTTTAGAAATTGAAATTGAGAAGCTTTCAGATGATGTTAAACAATATTTTGACATGGTCAGAGTATAAGAAATGTAATACTGTAAAATATTTAATTTCTTGTACTCCTGATTGATTCATAAATTTCATTTCTACACGTTTTGGTGGACTTACATCTGATTCTACAATTGTGGAGCATAATGACTTTTCAAATATTTTACCACCAAATGTGTCTACTACGGCACATACGGGGTTTAAGCACATTTACTTGTAACTAAAAATTTCAAATTAATTTGACCGCCTTGTGTCTCTTCTAATTCAAGGTCCACTAAAGCTGATGTGCTGGAAACCAAAACAATAGCTAGCTTAAGGAGTCATGAAGATTATGGACACATAACCCAAGCTAATTATCACATGGATCACACTCTTTGACGTCACGACCAATAGCAACGTGTTTGTGGCCGCTTGGTATAATTTGAATGTTTTCGCATTGACAATTCTTCATTGAGGCTGTTTGGGATGAAGAAAAGTAGTATTTTCGCTGATACATGTTTTATTACAATATATACTTATGACTTGCAGTAACTTTTCCCATTTAAAAATTTTGTCAATTTCCTTATTGATTTTATTACGTACCTGATGTCTAATAATGGTATGTTCAAATTTTCAATTTATTTTTATTTTTGCATGCTATTGATAGTTATCAATTTCTTGGGGTTATCCGCAAATCAATAGCTACTGATTTTATCTAATCTACACACGTTTGTAATTCCAAAACGATTTATTAGTCTTTTATGTTACCTTCCGAACTTATAATTTTAATTAATTTATTAATGGCTCAATTCGCTATCATTATTTGTAACGCATAGAGTACATCTCAATGTGAAAATTATGTCAGGCATCATAAAAATCCACGCTTCAATAACCACCTAAATTGATACGACCTCAAAAAATGAGGTAAACATGACATAAATAGCAGCAATAGTATCACGATGTGCTCTTTTCACGAATAATAGTTGGATATAAGCACATATGTACGCAACATTATATGTACATGCATATACGTAGGGCGCTAATAAAGTTTTTTCGTACGTTAAAATGAATAAATTCTAATTCATATGATTCTGTACTTTGCTGAACATGTATAGTGCTGGCAATAAAATCTGGGACAACTCTACCTGCTAATGTTTAGTTGAGTTGTGTAAAAAAAAGCTGGGACGTGTTGTATCGTAAATTTATACATATGTTCTTCTTAGTGGTAAGTATATGAAAATTTTACTGTATAGTAAACCAAAAATTTAAATAAAAAGCAAAACTTAAAAATTGTATTAATAACGGAGCACAAAAAATATCATTCAAATTATTATCCGTACATATTTATATTCAATATTTAGTTATATCGCCGTCTGCAGCAATGAATTGGTTTAAGCTGCTTTGCAAAGAATGGACTAAATTTCTTGCAGGTGGTCATTATAACTTAGTGCCTACCATTCTTCTTTTTTGACTTCCCACAGTTCGTAGGTATTGCGAGGATGAACATTTCTCTTGTAAACCACAAGCCACACACATTTTCTTTTTGGAGGCAATGACATAATTTCTATGTTATGATCCTTGAACCACTCCCTAATAACATGGGCAGTATGGGACAATTGTCTTGTTGGAATATGTAATTATTGTTTGAAAATGTTTGTGCTACAGATGGAAAAATTACATGCTACAAGATGTCTACATATGTAGCAGCAACAAAACATCTATAGATATTCCAGCATGCTCCCAAACCAGCCGAACTCATCCAGGCCCATGCGTTTACCGGAAACCTTCTGGATTTCTGTGATGGTGGTCACTACTCTAACTTTTCCGTTGTTAGGAAGGACGACTGAAGCATTTCTCAATCCTAAATACAACTCTGGTCCAGTAGTCTTTACCGTTATTGACATTGCTTAAAGCAAACAACTGTTATCTAGCAGATGGGAAATATGTTTCTGTAATTGCTTTCCTCCCTGTAGTAAAAGGATTTTCTTTCAAGTAGTTTAACAAGGTCGCATCTTCAGCGTTAACGCTGCTTCTAGGACGTCCAGAACCAATTTTATTTGCTAAAGACCCGTCCTGCATCTACCGCTTTATTACATAGAAGACGGTATTTTTATTTAAATTAAAATGCGTTGATACTCTTCGTATAGATCAACCATCTTCTATTGTAGACACAATTCGGGCTATCGTAAGTTGGTTTAATTGCTGAGTCATCTTTTAAAGTATTCAAAACTGCACTTAAAACTAATCTCTAAAAATGTACGGAGACATCACACTGACAGGATATTAAGTCAATTGACAGACCATGTACGACTAGGAGATCTTAATGATACAACCAAATTATATTTGTACCAGATTTTATTGCACATGAATGTGAATGTGTGAAAGCATTTATATATCTAGGTGCCCTACTAACTAATAATTGTAATGAAGAAGATGAAATTAACATGAGAAGTATGAAAGCCAATAAAAGTGCAGGAGTTGTAAATCATTTAATCCGGTCAAATACTTGTCGAACAGAACAAAATTAAGGCTCTACACGTCTCAAAGCCTACATGATTGTACAGCTGTGAGACCTGGGTGCTAAACAAGAAATAAAAAGAAGGATTGATGAGATGGGAGAGGAAAATATTAAGAAAGATTCTGGAAGGGAGGAAAACAGAAGAGGGATACGTGAAAGGAACTAATGAAGAACTGTATAATATCTATCAAGAATCAGAAATAGATTCAATGATTATATCGACGAGACTCCAGTTGCTGGGACACATAGAAAGAATGGCAGAAGATAAAATAGTCAAACAGATTGCTAATAAAGAACCCGAGGCCGGAAGGAAGACAGATAGACCAACGAAAAGATGGAGGGAAGCGGTTCTAGATGATTTAAAAGAAGAGAAACTAATTTGGATGGAAGGAAAAGGCTTGGGATAGGAAGATATGGAAGAAAATTACAAAGCTCTGAGCCTATTATTATTATTATCATTATTATGACGACTCAAACGAAGTTTTATCGATATAGTTTTATTCTTGAATAGCTATTATAGCGTAAAGTTGTTAAGAAAGTATGGTTAACAAAGTATGGGATACAAACATTTTAAACATTTTACCGCTTGCTTCATCTCTTTTCTGCGATAATGACTGAAAGTAATGTCTTTGAAGCTATGCTGTACAGTCAGTAACGAGTAATCGCTGATAGAGATGATGAGGATGCCAGATTTTCTACAGCATACTCAAACTGTGAACGAACAAGGGTATAAAATAAACCTGTTAGGGTAGATAAGTTGCTACATGCTTGCGTGACACTGTACGCTGAAGAGGATAGCTTAGTAATGTGCTGAGTAAATGACATGCATGCATTTTGTATGAATGATCATCATTATTGTTTACAAGTAACAAAAGTGTCTCACAGATTAACGGATCAGCAAAAGCCCAACCAAGTTGAATGATGTAAAATATGATAAAAAAGTTTTCTGTGGCGAAGAATCACCTCTAATGGCAAAACATGCGCGATCTATCAAACCTTTGTATTCTTCGGGAAAGGCGGTATTATTGTACAAGTAGAGCTTAAAAGTGAAATATTGTTACAGCTACGTGTGCAACGGAAGAATGTCTACCTCAGCTTTTGCGAGCTTTGAAAGAATTACGTGCGTACTCAAGAATGGACAGCTGGTTGCTACATTAACACGATACTTCCCCTTTAGATTTTAGATTATTCCCATACGTAAAAAAATCAATCAAAAGGTTAACCTTTTACCCCATCTAAGTGTAATAAATTTTCAAGGATCGGTTTTGTCGTTTGAGAAAATGTATCGAAAATGACCGAAAATATTTTGAAAAACTATAAAACCCTTTAGTGTACAACAAAACTTTTCCAGCATCCTGCGTATACCTATACATAAATTTGCATACCCTGCCGTGTCTGTACGACATGACTTGTTCATCGAACAACAACAACCTGGCGACCGACGAAACAACCGACACACGATGACACACCTACCTACACAACACACAGATTCTGACTCATTAATTTCTGTTCACGTTTCCTACGAACCGTCGCTTAAAATTCTGTCAGCTTACAGCGACAGACTGTGCTATAGGTATTGGTATTATACAGGAATATATTCACACAATTGGTCGACATCATCTTAACTAATTTATGTGTATGTGTGTGCACAGTTTGAATATTTCGTGAATCAAGCGAGTTTATAATTTCAGCGACTTATTAAATTAATTGTGAAAACTGGCAAGGAATTTATTAAATGCCTTTACGTAATTTGCACACAGAGAAATATTTTGAACTTGTGTGCTGAGGAACAATATTTTATTATCACTTAAAAATAAAAATGCGCATCACCGAAAATTGAACAGGTAGAATAACGGAAAACACATTGACCTTTATTTTAATGAGGACATATTAGTCTATACACAGTAGCAAAGTACTCCAGTAACAAATTAATGTAATTTTATGAGGAATTCCACACAATAATGTCAATACACAAGCATGCATATATTAAGTATAATATTAAGTATTTGGGGTAAGTCAAACAACTACCTGATAAGTTTGAACATCTGAAATCCCATTCTTACAAAATTTACTTAGGAGTTTACAATTTTAGTAATCAAAGACTGAAAGGATCAGCAACACACAATTTAAACGGCACCCTCAATTGCTATAAATGTCGATACTGGGCAAATTCTGATCCGATGAGATTTCGTTCAAAGTAAAAAAAATGATTATTCAACCTGGAATGTTCGGTAATTATATTCCTGCTCCTCCTTTCTCGCCTGGAAATTTAACTTCGCACATGTATGTCGAACTGTTTGAAGATACCTTTCATCCTACCAATGATAATTACCTTGAACCGAAATTAACCAAATGAAGCACTTCCACATTATGACCGACTAGTTTGGCAATACTTGGATTGAAAGTAGAAACGATAAACGGCCTGCCTCACATGTACCTTCCCTGGATTTCTTTAGTGAAGTAAAATTTGTTTCGTTTCACTACCTTCTTTAAATGACTTACGCGAATGCATTTTTAACAAATACTGTCAATAACTTCATAAGAGATGTTCATATATGTCAGGAAAGGTTTTGATAAGAATCGATATTATTGCATGCATACATATTAATGGCAGTCACTGTGAGTATTATCAGGCCAAAATAAATATTGTTTATAGTGCAGTTCACGTTTTAAAGGAAGTATTGCTCTTATGGACCATACCCATTCTTTTCTATTTTATACGTATTTGTATAAGACTATCCTTTTCTGTTACGGGGATTGTTACCATAAATTTATTTGGTGGCTGCTGGTATTATTCACTGTTTATGCCATTTGTCAATTTCGGTTTATTCTTTTGTGTCACTTGTATTCTCCCAGTTTTTCTTGTCAAATAAAGGAATTCGCAAGAATTCTCGTTTACCAGACATGATGAACACATTCAAACACCTGTCAGACGTAAAGTTTACACCGTCTTTTTTCCACCCACGATACCCATGATATTAGCTGCAGTAAATAGCGAAGCAGATTTACCCAATTTTTCAAGAAGTACGCTGTACAGGTTCTTAACTGACATTGGTTTGAAAAAATTGGGAAGAGAGGACCGTGATGATATTATAAGATGGCGTCCTGATCATTTGCGTATTATTAAAAAATATAGTAGTGAAGGGAGAAACATAATTTTTACTGATGAACCGTGGGTGAATACTGGATATTTTGCAACAAAAGCATGGACTGACAGCACAGTAAGTACGTCTATACAAGCATTCCCTCAGGATTTAAGTATTGGTTTAACAGCACCAAAAGGTGGTGGCCAACGATATGCATTATTTCATGCTCGTAACGAAAAAGGCTTTGTTCCGGGTGCTGAATACAATTTTCTTTGTAAAGAGAATACTCTTACCTGCTCATTCCGTCATTGCTCTTGAAAATGCGTCTTACCATAGTCGCAAGTTAGATAGAATACCAACAAGCTGGAAACACAAACACATCGCCCCCATCATCATCATATTCATGGTCTTCCGATACTACTTAATTTGACAAATTTATTATAGCAATGATTTTTAGTTTGTTGTAAGCATACTTGTACAAATATTTGTATATTTATAACGGGCATAACCATATATATTTCCTGTAAATACATACAGCAGCAATAGGCAGTAAAATAATTTATTTGTGTTGTATATTTTGAAGTTTCCTTGTGTTTGTTAGATAAGCCTGTGGTATAATAATCAACAGTATTTCATTAACATTCGTATAAGGACCTAACTGAACATTCACAGATTCGCAGATTGACATTTACGAGTTGGCAACATAAAATTTACTATAGCACTATAGTATATTTTCCCTAGACATTGATAATAATGATCACACATAATCTTGCATCACTATTACTTTTAAAGGACTAAGTTGTTATAATGTAGTAGTTAGGAACATATCCTATTTGCTTTTACAACAGACCTCGTGCTGTTAAACTGTTTTAAAAATATAGATTTTGCTTTATCTTCATGCTTACGAAGGATAGCTAAAATAACCTTTGCATAAGGTATTCAGTTATTTAGCATAAAGATTAACCGAAATTCTTTTTTGCAACACTAGAACATACATATAAACCGAAAAAAAGATAATCCGAAAACCGATATGACATTTTAATTAAAGAAAGGAAAAATAACACGATATGAAACCGTATTTTCTCGTTAATTAATCCAATTTCCAGCATCGAGTTCGTTTGATACGTGTTCATACGTATTTCCTTTTTGAAACAGTTTCGCGTTTCGCCATTTCCTGCTGTTTATATTATATTTCTGCCCACGGTAGTCAGAAGTACATTTTTTATGGAATACAGATGGTTACGATATCATAAAACATCGGTGAACACGTCCACCAGAGCCTGCTTACATAAATTCACGCATAAATTCGCGTGAAACGTTAATCCTTATATTTATCCTTTGCTGACGAGAAAATCCTTGTTCAGCGGACAAAATGTATGTATTAGTAAACGGCAATGGCAATAAACTACTAAATGATGAGCAATAATAAATTACATTAAACTTCCATACAATTATCATTATTTTTTTAGTCATAAAAAAACTATTTATTTGCCAGCTACTAGCGAAACCTGTTTGTGTTCATTTATTCCACGATATTCAGTAATTGCCTACTTGCACATTATTATGACACTTATCAAAAATGTGCGTCATTGAAAACAAACTGTTCTTATTGAATATCTCGGACACGAATTATTTAATTGTTTCTCTGTTTTCTTCATCTTATCTAGAACAACAAATGCCACCACTTTGGCTAAGTTAGCCATGGTGAACGCTTAACTTTGGACACGGTGTTTATAATGATAATGATACGTTATTGTCCAACGGATTTAACAATCCAATTACAGGACAACGTAATATATTATAAAAGTGAACTGCATACATGTATAAACTTAATATTAATTTAATACTAAACAACTTAAACATAAGCAAAAAAAAAGAAAGATTTGAAATTTAGCAAATATATTTATAAAAAGTGTACTGATGAAGTGCATTTATTCAAGCGCGTAGGAGAGAAGTGAATATCTGACGAGAAATCTGATATTGAGCAATAAGCATTGTATATTCTATATAGTTACTGGAGATTTCAGCATATTGTTGGTTTGGATTTTGGGATATAAAATGTGTTGCAATATCTGGTAGAGGGACGAGGTATAGCAAAATCGAGGTAGCGGCCATTAAACAAGGGGCGTCTACTTTGTTATTTACAAGATTGTAGAAAGAATTATATCTGCTCGGTTACGACGTACCTCTACGAAATCCACATTGAGCCTATAAGTGGGTATTTGCCGTGTAGCTTGTAATATAAGCATTTTGAAAGCTTCCTTTCTCCACTGCATATGAATGGTGCTTATAAAAATGTCACCAGATCACGGAAACATATTCCAATTTGGAACGAACATTATTGGTTCCATGGTGGAGAAGGGTCTTATAATACGAACTATGAATTCCAGTGTTCTCAATGCGGGGGAAGTAATTGAAGAGATATGTTAGTCGAAGGGTAGCTAAGAGTCGAAGACAACTTCAATATCTTTAATTGATGCCTCCCTGGCTAAGTTGTCGATATCGATATGACAGACGTAGCGTAATGGATGAACCTAACAATACATCCACGTACATTCAAGTTCAATCTGTTAACAATACATCATGTTTTTTTCTTCCTTATGGTAGTCGCCTGACATAAGTATGCGGAAACACCTCAGCCTCTTGGGCTTTTGTATTTGTTTCCAATTTTTGTACACATCTACTATACCACCCATTCCCAGATCCTTGTACCCTGTACGAATCTGTACAGGTCCTTGATCGGTTGGTCTATATAGTCTTCTGAGTTAATTTTTGATTGCCCAAAGATTGTTTTCTATGGTCCAAGGCCTTTCATGCACATAAAATATGGTAGCCAGTCTCCACTGCCCCTTCACACAGTCTACAGCTGGGGTCCTCAATATCAACCCCAATTTTCTGTAGGTTTTCATCTTAGTGTCCTGTCAGGAGACCTATTACTGCACGAAGGTGATTCCTACTAAGATTTAGTAGTTCGTCAGCCTTCTTTACTGATGGCTCTTTAATAAAAGTTTTGCCATGACATTGCCTGGTTGTATTTCTCCAGTATTCATTGTGTTGTTCTTGGACCCATTTTCGTATCTGCCCTCGTACTGTATTTTTAGACACTCACAGAGCAGGTTCTGGGCCCACATAGGAAGAGGATGATCATATCTTGGGTAACTCATCGGCTTTGCAATAGCTTACGATTCCCCAAATGACCAAGAACCCACAACAAAGTGACTTTATTGCGTTCCGCGAACACATTCAGCTTCCGTATGGATTCGGCAAGTCAGTCTTGATGTCACTTTAGGGTTCCATAGTGCCCTAAGTGGCGCTTGACTATCCGTTGCAATATAGATCAGGTTGTTACTATAATCCGTCTTATTGTTTTCTATTGCGCAATGCAACATAGCGTACACTTCTGCTTGTACCGCAGTGGTGTATTTTCTTAGTGGGATGGTGACTTTTTTATGTTTGCAGTGCGCTTAACTCTTCTTGCAAGTGGACACCGTCATCAATTGTGTTAATAACATTATAGAGTTTTAGATCATTCATCAGCAAAGAACAATTTACAACAAGCAAGCATATGATAAACATCATTAATGTATATATAGTAAACAGGGGAGATCCTAAATTCGTTCCCTGGGAATACCAGAAGCAGGATAAAAATGTTGCGATTCCTTACCTAGATGATCCACATAACACTTGCTACGCGTGAGATATGATGAGATCAAGGTAACCAGTGATGTGGAGAATCCAATTGCATCTAATTTCTGAAGCAGTAAAGAGTGGTCAAAAGCCTTGGTTAGATCTGTATTGACGACATCTATTTGTTTATTTCTATCTATATTGTCAGAGATAAACTGACTAACGATTGCCGAATTTGTTACTGTGAATCTGTTGCTGTAAAATCCAGGTTTAGCGTGCGAGGAAATGGAAGAGGGTAAACATCACATAAGTAAAGTACTGTCCAAGCAATATGTATAGATTTTGTCATAACTGATAAGCTTTTTAGAATTAAGCAACAAGAGATACATTCCGATTTGAAAGACGCAAGATTAGGCGTTCCTCGTGTATGTGTTTCAGGTCCCATTCTTTATATGTATACCTTTGAAAGATACTGCAGTAGCAACATTTACAGACAACATTACTCTTTTGATTGTTGGGCAAGATCAAGAAAACTAGATTTGGAATATTTGTGTAATGAAATAATTAATTGGATTGGACAATGGAAGATTAAATTCAACAAACATTAATCTATTTATATGAATTTGACAAACAACAAAACCTATCCCTTTAGAAATCGATGGTAAAACTGAGTGAATGCCAGATACCTCGGCGTCACTTTTAACATTAAACTGCGGTGGAAAGAGTATGTAAAAAAGAAAAAAGCTGATCTTGATTTTACATTTAAAAATCGTTGTTAGGTTGTTGGCGATTTAAAATTCTAAAGCCAGTCTCGCTGTATGGCTTCCAATGATGCGTTAACGATAGTAAATTGCTAAGATTGGCACAGTTATCAACTATTTATTTACAAACCTAGAACTAGTATTAAGTAGTATAATAGGACACTATGTTTTTATTTGAACGGTACAATAGAATTTTATTTCTTTGCTTGAATCAAACTTTTAGTGTGCAATTACAATTAAGCATACACAAGTACGTGAAAAATCTAACTACATTCAACTACTTGATGATAATAGCCTTCTTAGAACTTGAGTGATTAAATTATACTTCATTATTTAAACATCACGTTAAACTCTGGTGAACGCTTAATTACAATGAACTGAAGTCTAGTATGTTCTATGAATCACAGTAATTTCTACTTGAATGCATGTTACGTATGTGCATTAATTGTTATACAACCGAACATTTGGTATGACAAATAACATAGTAAATATCACATATTCCTTTGTATTAAAATTCAAGGATAAGAGTGTCGCTGACAGAAGTACACTTCGGACAAAAATACACCGGAAAAATATATTTAAATTGTATTAACAGTACAATTTTGTGTATATGGTGTATTAAAAAAGAAGAAGAAAATATACCATCACTGAACTTCAAATTAAGATGTTTCAAAATATCTATTAAAAGAAACTATTCAAGCAACAATGGAATAAAATAAATTGTTAAGCGCGGACCCAAGATTGTTCCTTGTGGAACCCCTTTACTTA
Source organism: Osmoderma eremita (assembly GCA_031763485.1). Lineage (NCBI taxonomy): Eukaryota > Metazoa > Arthropoda > Insecta > Coleoptera > Scarabaeidae > Osmoderma > Osmoderma eremita. The sequence goes on from JARFOC010019245.1 coordinate 51,723, forward strand.
TCGGCGCATATGTATATCTACGATTTGTCTAACTCGTGTTTTGTAAATTCTAACAGACAATTCTAATTAAGTAGAAATAGCTTTTTTCCTGAATAAGGTTTCTCGCTTTCAGATATTTTCGACATTTTAAAGGAATCTACTTCTGTTAGATTAAATTCCTTTTTCTTATTTTTTTATGTAAACTTTAGATTTGAACTGTATCTTGTAAGGTTAACACATACTTTGCCAATTCCGTAATAATAAAAAAACGGTTCTTTTTCTTAAATGAAACTTGCCATTCCTCTTTGAAGATTAGGAACAAATGCATTGTTTTCGCTATACATTCGTACTGTCTATTATTTCATATTTTAATTGGTTTGCAAATCGAGTGTTCCCACTACAAACAAGAAACAAAAAAGTTTTCAACATGCATACACACATATGTACATACATACATATACCGTGCTTTTTTTGTAACGTTACATATAGGTATTTCCTACAGGTAACGTTAAGCGACATAGTAGGCAACCAGTTATACGTTAACGCGTCGTCAGTGTAGATCTATGGCCAGTGCAATTACCCCACTATTATTAATTATCTATAGCTAGCACATTTTAAAGTATCTACTATACGTTATTTTTTCTAAAGAAAAATTTCCAGCATGCTATGAAAATTTTAAATCTACTACGAAACTGTTAAAATTTATAACGAAAGTATAGTGGAATTTGGTAGGAACATAGTATTTGTGTTCGAAAAAGAGAGCTATAAGGAATTTGGTTATGTTTTTAACAGAGAAGGTGCAAAATTCATCTTGGAATGAAGAAATTATTTTATTCTAACGATTAATTAAGACCAGCAAAATAACATAACAAAGCTGAAGTGTAATTTCACAGCAAGTTCTCGAAGTGTCCTCCTTGTCTTTCAAGGTAATTCTGGGTTTATTTCATCACATGCAGTACGTGTACGGGCTTTCAGTTCATCCAAATTACGCATTTGCATGTTATTATAAACTTTACTTTTCAGGTAACCCGAAAGAAAGCAATAGTTTGGATACAAATCAGCTGATTTTTTGAGGGTACTGCATTCGTGTCAGGTTTTGTGCGGAATCAATAACTAATGGATTAATGTAAAGGAAACTTAGTATGTTTCAATGCATAAATGTAGGATACAACCCGAAAGTTCTGAGTGTTGTCCTCATCGTGTATTATATATTATGAAACTGTTAAAATATTACTATATAGTAAAATTTGGTTATGTTTTTAATAAAGTGCAAAATTTCAACTTTTAATGGAGAAATTATTTTATTCTAATTGTTAATTAATACAATCAAAACAGAGGCAAATGCGGGTAAATGTAGCTTCGTTAGTAAAAAGTCTTTTATTCAAAATTTCTACGTTCTCATTTAACAAATTAAACATTGTTTCACATAAATCTGTTCGGTTTATTTTACCATCCACTAAAAGCTCTTGATGATTTGTATTTTGTATGGCCTATAATTGAATTCTTTCACGGTTTTTTAGACCGAACTGTGCGATACTTCAAAACGTTTGTCTACATCTAAAATCGATCCTACATACCGTTCCTTTACATAACTTAGGATATTCAGATTGATGTGTTGGTGTTAAAACGTGATTGGTTTTATTTATTTTTATGTGTGAACACAACCATCTGCTTTGAATTTGTTAAAAATAGTGAGTATAGTTTTCACACAAGGTTATAGGCCTTCAGGATAATAGACTGAAAACATTGTCCCTAACTCGTCTTAACTTATTCTTCTGGTACCAGGTTATCATCATTGCTTTACCTGTTCATATTTTAAATAAATTTTCTACTTTTCAATAAAATGTATTTAATTTTTGATTGATGAATGAATAAATATATGAATAACTAAATTATTAAATTAATAAAGGTATATTTGACACAAAGAATTGTTTTATTTTTTCACACTCATGACTCGTTAACGTTTAACTGGTGGCCTACTATTTCGCTTAACGTTACCTGTAGGAAATACCTATGTGTAACTTATAAAAAAGGCCCTGTATAATGAGAGAAAAGTTGAAATATAAATCTGCAATTTTAAATATATATATTCCATTTGTTTCCTCATATTGTAATTCCTTCCATAACCGTTAGAAATTACTATAAACCTGTGTAGGCCCGTTAAGTCTCACAACCCCACATACATTACAGCAATCATCCAATTAAAATAATTTAAACCATTCGAATAGCGATTGCAAAATTCCTGCGTTCATCCTCGAGGCCACAAAAAAAAACTTCTACGGATCACTGTTTCATCTCCTTCTATCAAGTTCGATATCAGCCATCTTATCCTGGTTAAGATCTGGCCTGTAATTACTACCGGATACGGTTGACGCAATTATGAAGATCAAACGCAGCAATGGAGCGTGTAATATTCTAGGGTCCGAGCCTATTCATTAAACTCGTGTTGAATAATACAACGGCAAGAATTTAAGTAATTAATTATTGTAGGATAATTAATCGTATCGAGTCCTGTTTTGGAAAGATTTTTTTTCTCTTTTAATCGCTGTATGATGCGATGTAATCCATAAAATAAATACGAAGATCATCAAAGTAATTGCATATTATGATAAAAATTCTATTAAAAGAAGTATCGTTAGATGATTTTCATCAAAGAATAAGTAATTGTTTATTCTTGGTTCACGAATCCCATCACTTTGCGTTTTGATGGTAGGTATTTTAACATTTATAAGGATCTCTAGATTTGATCCTAGAACACAATAGTTCTAGAATTTGTCATTTTCTAAAGTTGTTATTAGCTATTATATTATATTAGTATATAACGGTTCCATCAGTTTCCCCTGAAGAACCAGTATTTCTTGAATAGTTCCATACACGCTTGTTATATTAATATTCAATCATTGAGTTCGATTTTGTACTTTTCTCATAAATACCTTATTTCCATTTGTTCTGGTATGTATAAATTGGAGAATTTAGTATGACTTCACTTGAATGTTGTAAGCGCGCATACCTTTAAAAAATGTAGAGTAAGCATCTGAGAATATACAAACTTACAGATTTCCAATTCAAAAATACTTTTTGTTTCATCTTCGGCAAGGTAACCACACTCCAATTGACCATGTATTAGTTTATAAAGAAAACGCGCGCTATGGAACTCTCTTCTTTCAGAGAGACTTTGCAACCGATGGCGCTGTAATAGTAAGTTGTAGTCTATATTCCTTGCAGGATATACACCATCAATCTTACAGGAAAAAAAACTTCAGAAATCTTCGTTGCACTCTTTCAATAGAATCCTGATAACATTGAGAATAGGGATACCATACGATAGATGCATATTCGAGTCAGCTCACAACATATGCAAAGTATAATGTCCTCAGTAAGTCCGGACCATTGAAGTGTTTCGAAAATGTAATAATAAATGCGATCGTGGCTGCACTAGACAAGCACATCTAGCGAATATGACCTCCAAAAGAGAGCTGACTGTCAAACAGCACCCCAAGTCCCTGACGATGTCACGCACAGGAACTGAACGGCCACCCACACTGTACGACGAAAAAATAGCATTTATCCTACGAGTAAAGGTGATATGAGTGCATTTCGCAGGATTTAATATCAGGCTATTCTCCAGCGACCATACAGATACATGATCAATGCATTCCTGAAACCTGGCTAACGTCATTGATGGTGTCAATTCTGGAATACACTTTAACGTCATCGGCATATGCAAGAGTCTCACACTATAAGGCCTCCAACAAATCATCTAAAAAGAGCACAAAGGGTACCTTGGAGCTCCGACGCCAAATACCTAGGTATTTACTTCAACCGGAGACTTAAGGTCGAATCAAGTAAATGAGGCTCAAGATCGAACCAGGAAGTCCCGCAAGATGTTACTGCCACCCTTAGAGCGGAGGAGTTCCCTCCACCTAAGAAAAAACTCATAAAACCATCCTCAGACCGGACCTAGCCTATGGTGTGTTAGTGGCCAAAACTAAACTGAAAATCCTCGAGGTTCTTCAGAACAGGGCTCTACGGCTGATCGTAAGTGCCCGTATTTTGTCAGTAACGAGCAGATTCATGGAGATCTGCAAATTTCAACACTCTCTGAGTTTCTGAACGAAACCTTAAGTTCTGCATGGGCGCGAACCCAGCGTAGCGAAAATCCCTGTGTCGATCCCCAAGATCGCCCACTCGCCTTGGTATAAACGCCCGGCTGATCTCATCGAGTTGGTTCGGTAGGACTCTTTGCAACCGTGCGACGACCAACTTCCTAAATTGGTTTAGATAGGTTAATAAGAGATAATAAAAATAAATCTTACTAACAGAAATAAAAATGAATTTACGAGTTTCTTTGTTTCTCCTGTCTTTCCCTAAAATTTCCCACGCGTTGTGACGTAGAAGCATTTGGCTTAGATGATAGGGTGAAGGACATAAGGTTCCTACCCTGGTTGCGATGTGAGTTCAAAAAACGCAGTAAGATATTAATTGATATCCTGCATAATTTCATGTACGTAATGTGATTTAAAAACAGATTAGGATAGCAATTCTTATAGATATCCAGAACATAGGGAGTTATCATTATTTTAAAACTACCGAATTCCATTTCCTATAATTGCTATATCCAATTTTTAAATGAATTTACTAAACTAAGGAATGTTAATGCATGATTGAGTGATTTCTCTTTCTCTAAATTCAAAGAATACTACCGTAATTATTGAGTTATTTATACCGCCCGAGTAAATAAATTTGTTAAAAGTTATGCAACCTTTTTTTTAATTTTTGATATAAACAAATGAAATATTCAATGAAAAATAGCGAAACGTGGCTTTCACCCTTAACCGTATTCGATTTCTCTCACGGATTATCGTTTAAATGTCTTAAAACAAATCGAAATTAAAAAAAAAACTTGTGACCACCGAAATTACGGTGGAAACAGATGGTAAATATTTAGAATCGTATTGTTAAAGTTGATTGATTATAATGATTCGCCATTTAACCTCTATCTCCTGTGTCTCTTATACTCTCCGTAGAAAAACGTAGGTACCTGTGCATATTTTCAATGATAATAATAATTATAATATATTTGTAATAACTATTACAGAAATTGTTAATAGGAGTTAGTGTGTTAGTACAGGTAGTTAGTATATCAAAATTATATATGTAAATAGACAAAAAGAAAAAAAAATATAAGTACAAGTTGGTAAAAAAAACAAGCAGTACAGCCAAGAAAATTGACCAGATATACAAGGTTATGTTTCGATGGCGACATTCTTCAGGTAGTCATAGAGGGGTAGTAGGGAGGTACTATCACCTAGATAATAATATTTTCTTTACGCTCCGCTTGAAAACATTGGGGAAGAAATCCCTGAAGCTGTTCGGGAGGTGATTATAAAGCTTGCTTCCCCAATAATCTACAGCTTAATAATAATAATAGTCCCCATTTACAAGCCTCCTGGCTCTTAGAGAGGCAGGGGGTGTGGTCTGCCATGGTTATTAGCCTTTTCGGTACACTGGGGCTGTAACGTGGCAAGCGCTACGAGCCGACCGCCTATTGTTACCCCAGAATTTGACTTCCAGGTACTCATTTTTACAGCCTGAGTCGAGCCGTGGCCGTAAAAACGCCATCGATGTTATTGGCGCCGGCCGGCAATCGAACCCGGGCCCTTCAAGTTAGTAGTATAGGAACCAACCCACTACGGCACCTACAGCTTCCTGGGTGCTATTAACTCGGTGATACGGCACCCTAAGTGCGTCGCGTGTTGTAGTTGTGGTGGTCTCCATTTAAGTTAAGTGTGATTTTGTTTTCGTGGAGATGGGTAACGTATGAGAGGATGTAGACCGATGGTAAGGTTAGTATACGCGCTTTTTTGAAGTATGTTCTACAACTATCTTTACTTTCGATATTGCAAAATATCCTATCGCTCGTTTTTGCAAAACAAAGGCACTCTGTATGCCCGTCGACATCCCCCAGATACCATACCGCAGGTGGGAGTGGAAGTTAGCGAAATATGTTATTCTTGAGGCCTCCGGTCCAACAATGTGCGAGCCTTCGAATAGCGAATAAGTATGATGATAGTTTCCTCTTCAGCTGATCTATATGAGGCCTCCATGTTAAACATGAGTCAATAGTGACGCCCAGAAATTTTGCTAATTCGGGTTGTGAGGTTTTTGTTGAAAGTGGTAAGTTTTGTGTTTTATCCACGTTCACTTTTAATTTATTCGCAGCAAATCATACCTCTGCGCTCTTCAACGCTGTTTTGGAATTCTCCTCGAGCCCCTCACATCTTTTACTTGCACCAGGATGGATGTGTCGTCTGCTTATAGACACATCTGATAGCAGCAGACATTTGACGGTAAGTCGTTAACGTAAATGGTAAACAGAAGTGGGCCTAAAATGGAATCCTGTGGTACGCCTTGCCTCATCTTGGACCTGGTCTCACGCCATTCTGTCAATTGGACTCTATTTGTTAGGAAAGACTTTAATAAATTTAATGGTTGTCCTCGAATTCCATAATATTCAAGCTTACGAATCAGAATATCATGGTTGACTGCATCGAGACCCCTCGATAAGTCCAACATGCTGAGTTCAGCGATTTCTCCATCATCAAAAGCATCATATATATGGTTTACTATCGGTAGTATGCCACTAATCGTCGATCGTCCCTTCCTGTAGCCATGTTGTTCTGGCGTTATGTAATTATTTTTCTCCAAATAATTTGTTATTCGAGTCAAGATCATTTTCTCGAAGACTTTTGAGACGGCCGGTAGGACACTAATCGGAACTACATCAAAATTTGACCACCCATGACACACAGCGTATATGTTCTCTAACCTTAACCGGAAACATTTAATTACATATTCGGTATTTAAGAACGCGACGAGTCATATAAGTAATAATAAAATAACAAACTTATACTTGTGCTTAGCATTGTTTGTGACAGGTATGTATTCAACTGGCGATATCGCTGCATTCCACAGATTATGTCGAATATTATTTTTCATACATAAGAATGTACACGCGTGCACGCGTATATGCACACATACACCGTGGATCGTGGATTACCTCTTCGAAAATAAGTAGCGCAATCTCGGATGCACCACGGCCGACGTGAGGTGTGAACTATGAACTCTCGTACGAAACCGTAATATAACGGGACTTACCTCGAATAGTGTAGTGCTAGAAAATAATGTTCCGCTGTGATGATACAATCGTTTTCGTTAGTGTGCATATAGTAGAAAGTAGGCCATCAAAGCATATATGTACATAAACAAGCAATCGAAGATTGTGAAGGTCCTACCTACGCTAAACGTATAAATAATGTAATAACTGGAACTATAACACACCACAGGCAAAGTGTAGTAATAACATAAATTTAAGTGGACAACAGACAATTACATTTACTATAACTATAGGTAGAGAATGTTAGTAATGGTTCAAGGAGAAAGCTTGGAATTGTAATGAATTTACAGTAATTATCTTTCGCTACTGATTGTTAGTTTTTATCCAATTGTTATTTTATACATCTGCCTTTTAACACGAGTTAAATATGCGCATAACCTTGTTGCAATATTTACCTAAAATATTTATTGTAAATTAGTACAGGTGTGTTAAAACCTGGTACAAGTACAGATATTTTTAGTGACTTATAAAAAGAAATACTAAATGTGTTACTTCAGAAGCTATTAATTAATAACAATATTGACACATTTTATGTAATGTTTTCAATGTAGATTATATTTTTTACATTAAATGTATATTTTTAAATACAACTCAGTTGAATTTCATTTTAATAACGCCGTAAATGTGAAATAAATTCAGTACAATATCACGAGAATAAATAAAATTATTCATTGGCATTTTATCACTTAAAAACCGACAGTAATATTAATAAATAATTAAGAAAGAAATTTTTTTACTAATTAATTATTTTGCCCCGAAAAAATTAAACTGTAAAAATAAATGTTTTTCAATGCATGCTTATTTTTAAGACGCCCTTTGTGACAACTAAAAGTTTTAAAGATTTGAAACATTTAGGTCATGCAAGAACAATTACAAGACAAATATAAAGCAGTGCGAAACTATTTATTCACGCGCCAACTTCTCTCTTATTATTAGTAAAAACCAAGCATTCGTTTTACAGAGATTGTATTCTTGATTATATTGGCTATCCTAAGAAAATTATTATTATTTTCTTGTTGGAGATTAACTCTACAGTAAAATAAAAGTTAGGAGAGTTCACCCTGTAATAAATTAGATAAATGTCATAAAGAATATGCACAACCAACCATTGACAAACTTTGTTTAATTATTTTTTTGGCCGTCGAATTCAGTAAACACAATATATTGGATCACTCTTCAGCTCACAATAAACCCGTTCGATCATATGGTTCGTAGTAAGAATCCACGTATTTCCGAACAAATCAATTTTTGTGAGATGACGAGCGATCAGATTTTCTCTGAGTCTGAACAAACATTAAGTCATCTGAATCATTTATTACCGCCCTGTATATGTTTCACCAATTAGTATCAATCGCATACTATATAGACGAGATATGTAACTAGGAACAGACGTCAGAATAATAGAATGGCGCTCAATGTTGTGTAAACAATTGTAAAAACAATATATACTTAAATAAAAGTTAAGCTACCGAGAATATTGTTTGATTTCGTAGAAAAGCCACACCCCAGCAGGTTATGGGCCAAGGTACAGTCACAGAACCCTCAGTAAATTAAAGAGACAAAAGGGTCACTAGAGAAAAACAGAAAAACTAATGCCGCAGGTTTAGCAAGAATAGATACTTTCAATAAAGACAACTACGAAACGTGGAAGATGCAAATGCAGGCACTCCTAATAAAAAATGAGAAATGGATCTATGTGAATGGTGAGTGCACGAAAATAAATTTGATTGTAGACGATACGGACTCGCAAGGAAAGGTAGATGCTTAGGTCAGAGATGATTGCTAGGCTAAGTCAGAATATCATCTTATCTATCAGCCCTCCAGATCTAAAGTAAATTAAAGGATGTATCACATCACGGAAAGTTTGGTTAAAATCAGATTCAATTTACCAATCGAAAGGGCCAGCCAGAAAGGCAACCCTATTAAAGCAACTTACCCTGCACAGAATAGATGTGAACGAAGATATACGTACACATGTGAACAAGTTTTTTGACACAGTGGACAAGATAGAAGAAATTAATGTTGGAATAAACCCTCACCTTCTAGCAATTATGCTTTTGTACAGTTTATCTTCTTGTTTTGAGAATTTTAGATGCGCTATTGAGTCCAGGGACGCATTGCCATCACCAGAAGTTTTACGAGTAAAAATAATTGAAGAGGCAGATGCACAAACGGTGCAGGTAGTACATCTCAGAATGCAATATTTGAGAGTAGGGATTTTAGACATAAGCATGCAGAGAAACAAGGCATAAGACGAGGAAATTTCGGTACCTCAAATAGTTAGGAACAATTTAAATTTCGATGCTATACATGTAATAAAATAGGACGCATAGCTGCTAACTGTCGTGAAAAAGGCAAGATGCAAAATGAAAGTAAATATCAAGAACCAGAGGTAAGTAAATCAGACAAACCATTGGTAGCGTTTTACACAAATGAATGTGAATTATCATCGGAGGAATGGTTTCTGGATTCCCGTGCTTCAGTGTATTTAACCAAAAGGGAGGAGTGGTAAAAAACAACGTATAAAAATAGAAGTTAAGCTACAGAGAATCTTGTTTGATTTCATAGAACTCCAACAGATTTATTGTTTACTAAACTTCCCGCAGACCTTGAAATCTTTAGGTCTTGTCCAGACGTAATTGTTTGGTATCAGTTAAAAGTCTGTTCAATTTAAAGCATTGTAAATACGGCCTTTTTAATAGATCTATTTCGTACCAATCTTATTTTGTTGCTAATTAACTTCATTTCATTACGTTTCTTTAGTTTGTGTATAAGTTATAGATTAGATTATCCATGCTGCCTTAATATAAATATTTTGCATACAAAGTCTTTGTGGGAATTTACACTTTTTTAACATATTGATCAATAAACTTTATTATTATTTTTACTAAAATAAACTATGACAATCATAATTATATAGACAAATCCGCTTGAAATAAAACATTTCAAGTCGATTTGGTATAGCTACAAGGCGACACGTGACGTCAACTTACCACCTATCGTACTGAACAGTCCCCAATTGGGCAATCCGACCGCTGTGGCACCGATAACGAAACACACAAATCCCAGAACGGCAACGCATGTTGAATACAACACTTTACTATCGGCCATATCACCGACGACCACATATCACCACAACACCTCACAAGAGTTCCTCACTTCGTCACCACCGCCGCCACCCCGATAACAACAGAGAATTTAAAGGGACCACAACAACAACCATAACAGCTCCAATTTTCCCCCGCGAATCGGTGCGTAAATAGATACACAAATCGAATTAAGCGAAAACGAAAACCAAGAAACCCTCTGCGAAGAAGAAAAATTGCACGCAAAGGTCACATCTTACACTATTGACGCAGATTATCGAGCTAGCTGTTGTCGTTTGCTGCCCGAGTTCAAAACAAAACGAATCGATGTCAAATAACCCGCACAAAACACAATAAAATTTCGCCTATTAGATCGAAGCGGCCAAGGTGAAAATCAATATTAGAATATTGCGCGACATACAATAAGGTACATGGTGGCATACGTATTTGAAATTCGAATTTCCCGCCTTCCCCGCGTTGTTCTTTTTTATCCGAACGCCGTCACGAAGATCGGGGAAAGTGCCCGAACACTCGACGTACTCCAGGGACTGTTGATTTTCCTCGAGTTTGGAGTTATTTCCATTCCACCCAGTCGGGATCGAAACTACTTGTTGATGGTGGCAATTCCGGTGGGAGTGAATCGATGCGTTTCCGCTTGTACTATAAAGACGTATAATGACAACACTCACACAGGTAAGTATGTATAATGCACTGCACTACGTCGTCGGTGTTGTTGCTGCGAAACGCGGTGAAACTTTAAAAGGCGGTGTACACATGCGACGGACTACAAGCGACTTACACGGATTGAGTTGGAACCAGTTTTAGCGAGAGTGGAAGTCGGATGGCGGGTACACCTTGTCGGGGCACGTCACCGGTGCCGTTCGTGATAGGTAGTAGGGGGCCAAACGCCACGGCCACTGCATACCTTGACTCCGCGCGATCGCCCGCGATGATGCTACGCACCTCACATCACCATTACAATTTGTTGTGCGCCCAACACGAAGCAAAGAAGACAAACGCGAAAACGTGATTTTGTTTGGATGTTCTGCATATCTTCTATGTGTGGTTAGTGATAGTGGTCGGTCGATCTTCTTTTATTTCCATTTGAAATATTGATTTTATATTGCGAAAGCGAGGAAGAATTTTGTTGTGATCAATACCTCCCCATTACGCTTTCCAAAGAAGAAAAACAATAAAACTAACCTGCAAAAAACTAAAGAAGTCTATCAACGGAAAATTAAGATCGTCCAAAGCCTCGAGTACTACTACGCAACACCTAACTTGCCATTCCTCGATAAAACTACAAAGGAAGAAAATGTTAGGCATAGTATCTCAGGCTAATTCTAAGAGAAAGCCTTAGAAGATGTATGCTTTACCAATACCACCAGTGGACTAACACTAACACCGGCGGCCGCAAAAATTTAAATTTGAATGAAATTTTGTACACTGACAGAGTACTTTGGTATAAGAACAACGTATATTTTTTAGGTTCTCAATCGCCCGATTTTTAGTCCTAACTTTACGTCTTTTTTATTTTTTTATCTCTGAAACTATAACAGGTATAAACAAGAAATAGTTCTTGAAGCTGGAAATAAAATTTTGAATTGGTTTGATAAAAAAAAATGAGATAATACCAAGAAGCATCAATTATCTAACAAAAACTATAACACACCATTATCTAAATCAAGCTACTAACAACATCTTAGGAAGACAATCAATAACAATTTCACCAGGTACTTACCCTTTTTCCTCTAACTACGAAGAAGATATAAAATTTGGTTTTATCAAAATGTAACTACCTATCTTCAAGTAGATATTTACAATATTTGTTCTTTCTGATGTTCAAACGAATAACCAATGCGTATTAGTATAGAATTTATTATAAAAAATTAAACAATTGTTTTCCAACCACTATATGAAATCTTATTTTGCAGATCTAAAGTATGTTTAGAAGCGAAATAGCGCAGTGGTAAGAGGACCACGCATCTGTGGGGGATGTCAACTGTTCGAATCTCCTTGTGGTGATCGATTTTTAAGTCTGTCGCAGCCGGTGATTGGTACTTCTTCCGGTGCCCTTCAGTGCTGGGGCAAAAACAAACAATGTTGCCCACTTACGGCGAGGTGAGGCAGTAACAAGCCACATACCTCACACATACATAATACACACGGAGGAAGTAGCACAAAGGGCTCAATATGGGTGGAATCATTATTGGGTTATGTAGCTATGAGCTAAATTTAAAAATGCAAATACCTGTTCGATAAAGAAAAAGGTTGTTGAAAAGGTTAGCCCTATAACCGAAATCGTTCTCATATGATTATGAACAAGCACACTTAACAAACCTTAAAAAATATACCACAGGCATGTCAACTTCGCTGAAATACGTATACAGTTTACACTCGATAAAATTTTCAATTTACGCTTTTAACTTAATGTCATATCTATCGAAAATATTACAGAAGGTATTTAGGAAGTTCATAGATACATGATTTGCACAAAAGCAACAGTTTATTCCACTAATTACAAATAAAAATATACAGTATAATAAACAGACCTAAATTCAAACACAAAAAAGTTTCCATACAGACGGTTTATAATTAATGTGTAAAGTGAACCAATTTTCTTAGTAACTTGGCGTGTAACACTTCCAACAGGCGTCTTTTTCATTCCACTCACCAATTTTTTTGTTACTTCCGTTTCGATTGAATTCCATTCTTTTAATATTGCTTCCTTTAACTGTATTTTATTTTTAATATTTTGTGTCCGAACCCTTCCTCCTATCTCATCCCATATGTGTTCGATAGGATTCATATCCGGTGACTGTGGAGGTGTATGTAGTTGTCTTCTTACCTTAAATATTAACCATTCTTGCACAAGCTTTGCCGTGTGATTGGGGTCATTATCCTGTTGAAAGATAAACAATCCCCCCAATCCGAGTTTTGCAGAACTAGCATGTAAATTTTCCTGTAAAATTTTTAAATATACATCTTGGTCCATTATCCCGTCAATGAAAACTAAATTGCCGACACCTGCTGCACTCATATACCCCCATACGAGAACGTTACCGCCACTATGTTTCACTGTCGCGCACAGATTTTTTGCTTTGAGGAGCTATAACTCTCCCATCTGATCCAAAAACGTTAAAGTTAGATTCATAATTGAGTATTACCGACTCCCAAAATGACGGAAGTTTATTGCAAATCCAAACGAAGCGTCTTATTCTTTTTACTGATAATAGGCTTTTCCCTAGGAACTCGCCCATTTCAGGTACTGTTTGTAGCGCAAAATCGTCTTCTAATATTTTTGTCAGAAGAAGTGCACTGGTTTTTGGATTTTCACTAATAGTTTTTAAAACAGGCGTTTATGAATGGCTTTTACTTTTGTAGGCCTACCCGAACGTGGTCTATTTTCACAAGTTTGTAACTCTTTATATCTATTTAGTAAATATTGTACTGCGACATGTGATTTATTAACAATTTTAGCTAATTTTCTTAATGACTGCCCCTTGTTGTCTTACGCTAATAATTAATTTTCGAAATGAATGTGGTACCTCCATCTTCATACAATAAGCCGCATACAACCGCACGTTGTAATGCCAATATTTAAACTGAGTAACGTTTTGCAGATATTATAAAGTTCCTTTTGAGTGAAATAGGTAAACCCCGAATTATAGTCAGGAAACCAACATGTATGGAAACTTTTTTTGTGTATGAATTTATATCTCTTATTTATATATATTTTTTATTTGTAATTGGTTCAATAAAATGTTGCTTTTGTGCAAAACATGTGCGTATGGACTTCCTAAATACCTTCTGTAATATTTCTTTTTCAATAGATATAACATTAAATAAGTTAAAAGCTTAAAATGAAAATCTTATCGAGTGTATGGAGATTTATTTGATCCAGTGTATATATATTTATTCGACGGAGAGTACTTTTTAAGGTTTGTTAAGTGTGAATGCCGTTCCGCAGTTCCCAAGACGAGTCTTCAATAATACGAAAAAAGAAAAACTGTTCGTCCGGTATTTCTCTAGAAGCCAATATTGAAAATGACATTTCTGTCATGTTGCAACTCATGTTTTGATACACCCCGTATCCAATTTTTGTGCGATAATTTTGTTTTGAATTTATCAGAAGAAGGACTGTGGGGCAACACAACAAACACACTGTTCGGATTACCCCCTCCCCCTTCCCCCGCACAAAGTGTTAATTATTACTTTGTGCGGGAGGAGTAATCCGAACAGTGTGTTTAGAAGAAGGAACATTAACAATTTCTTATAGTAATATTATGCTGCGGGTTGTTTCCAGGGTCCAGAACCGGCAATTGGCATATCAATTTCGATAGCCAAACGACAAATTTGCTTCT
>JARFOC010019246.1:0-34885 GCA_031763485.1 Osmoderma eremita
ATGATCCCTAGCAAAGCGTAATCGCTGTTGAACATGTCGCTTCATTAGCAAAGGGACTTTCCTTGGACTTCTAGCAACCAAGTTATCCTTTATCAACCGTTTTAGAGAGAGAGATAGAGGAAGTGTGAATTGGAAGATTTAAAGTTTGTTTTATTTGCGTAGAAGTTGTGAAAGGGCTTTAACAAACCTCTTAATGCGCCGATCATTCCTATTAGATGTCTTTCTCTTTCTTCCTCTTCGTTCAGGTTTTGGTTTATATTTTATTTCATTATAAATCATTTTCACCGAGCATATAGCGTTTCTTGGATGAATTTGTAGGTTTTCCCTGCTTTTATTAATTCTTGAATTTATTCACGCTTTTCAGGTGAGCAGTGCTTCGCTCGACCCATGTTATGGCACACAACTAAATAAAATACACAGCTAATTTACTACTATCAATAAAACTTAACCCTGCACCCGATATATTAGATTTTCTACACAGCACTGCTATTATTTTGCACAGTAGATAAAATCTAGTGTACCAAGAAAACGGGTAATTCCCCGTATTTTAGATTAAATTTAGCAAAGAGCACTTCTTTACGTCAATTCGTCCTCCGTTATATAGACGACTTTGATCTCGGATGCATTTAAATACCTGGATTCGGTATATTTATATGCACTGCTATTATTTTGCACACAGCTGTATGTATATCAAGTAACTTTCCAGTTATTCTAAAGAGAACATTTCTCGTTTTCGACCTGGGTATATGTATACAGGTATTAAATCACTGATGATATGATGAAGCAATATCCTAACAAAGTCTTACTAGCAGAAGATCGAATCTTGTTCATTTATGTTCTAGAGTTCATTACATTGTTGTTGCTATCGTTATTGTTGCTTAGTCTCTGTTTCATATTCAATCGTTGAGTGTGTATTTTAATTATATCTGAATTTCAAGTAAAAACACATACTAAAACTTAATAAGATGTGTATGTAAAACACTAGCAATTTAGATTGAAGCGATACAAGTGGAAGCGTTATGAAATTACAATGCACTACAACATGATTTCTATCCCCACATGGTCGGTTAATGTTTTCGCGTAAAACAAATAGCTGTGGCGCCCTCAATGTTAGCGGCAATAGAAATGTTAATAAATATACTTTAGGCAATGCTACAATGCCTAATAATAGTACAGGTCAAACAACCCGCAGCGTGGTTGAACAATATGCTCACACGTATAATACTTAATTCAATTGTTGACAAAACAGTAGTAATAGAAACTAAATCGCGATTTATAGTTTGATTCTATTAATACATTTATAATTCATTCATAGTAACAGACTACTTATGAATTATTTCATAGCTTATTCAAAGTTAAAACGTTCTTATACATACATACATCCCTGTATGTGGACCATAATAAAGCGAACATTGAAGTGCATACAGGACTTCCTTTATAGAACCTCTAGGGGTAGCTAACGCCGATGAATTAGTACCACTACTTGTTCCCTTCATAATAAGCAAACTTCTGCATGTTCGAATGTGAGCCTGGCTCTGATAACTTAAATTATAAAGCCAGGACACTGGCTTAAATAGTTTACGAACTAGTTTATCACTTTTGCAAATCAATATAACAGGATGATTAAAAAACAACCGCTAAACTATGCCCGTCTACCCATAATACGTACTTTAATAGCCATAACGAGAAGTTATTTTTAGTCGCGAACATTATCGTTATGCCGGCCAAATTAAAACGGACACTTGTAAACATTATCAAGATACACATATCGATTTTTCTGGGGACCTCAGGGTTCGGTGTTGTATTACACGGTTCAATAATGCCTTGCTATCCCGTGAATATCCAATATATTAATGTAATTTTGGAAATATAGTACAGCTACATTTTTTATTTAGAAAAACATTTGTGGAAAAATATAAATGAAAAGCTAGATCCATTTAGGAAAATACATGTTCGGTAACATATTACAGCGTTATTTATTTATGCATCAGGGTCTGTACCGTTTATTCTAAGAGTTTTACGCTGTGATGCAACATTTTATTTTCGATTGTCTGCTGAGTATATTATGTCTTTATGGATTCACCTACAATTAATATTAAATAAATCATAAATAGTATAATCGTTTGCGTCAAATCAATTGCAGCCAGGTGTTATCCACTACAATATGAAATAAATATATATTTTAGATTACTCTACACTCCCACTATATTTATATGTTATTTACCTACACACAATTGTAAAATAGCCTGCGAAAAGATATGGGATATCACAATTTCCAATATGAAGGAGATGTGCAAATTTATAAGTAATTTCTGTTCGATATTGCATGGAGTATTAATAGTAGTGTTTTAGCTTTTAGTTATAACTTCATCTATTCAAAATATAAGTTTCCGCAACAATAAATTCACCTTCATAATTAGATATTCTTGAAAATATAAGACCACCAAACGAACGCACAGTCTATTAGAAAATAAACTAGTATTTCTAATATTTTTCTTACACAATACCGAACATTGGCCAATACGTATGTATGTGCATAGTTGTTTTACCTTTCTTGGTAGCGGTAACGCATGGTAATGTCGCCGAATTCTGTTTCTTGATAGCCCTCTTGTCCTGGTTGGCCGAGCTGTCTCTGTGGATGTGCTCCAGTAGCACGCTGGGGGAGCAGCCCATCTCCCCCCTAACAGTTAAGCCGTTTAGTACATTCTACGCACTCCGAACCCACACATTCCTTCCCTGAAAACAAATAAAGAGATTTAGGAGAGATAAAAGATAAAAGAAAACGCGGAGACCTCTCAATTTTTACGACTGCCAAGCATCGTGCTGCAGTTTACGTAAATTTAAGTAAGTATTCCTCCGTGCTTTGCATTCCAGCACCCTAAGTGGGTGCTTCAGATGGTTAGGTAGACATGTTATTGGATTTTAGGTTCCATTTTGTTTCGACAAAAAACTTCCTCTCTACATTGAAATATATGGAGACATCAAGAAGCAGTTCATTCTTAATGGTTTTCGCATTTCAGCTTACCGTAAAAGGAAAATGTTTCTTACTAAGGGTACGCCAGGGAATTTTTTCAAGTACTTATTCAGTAGGCAGATTCCACGTATATGTGATTTGAAAGCATAATTTCCGGACAAGTTGTATATCTATATATTTATCTCTTATCATTGCTTTTAATGTGAGTGCAAACTGAAGTGCAGTTCTCTGCAGGAAGCTTTCCATAGATTAAACACACTGTTCCCGCACAAGTATTAATTAATTCGGGACCGAATTCGGTGCCGGACTTGAAGATGGGAATCCACGTATTCCCGAAACACGTGTCGTCCCGAATTAATTAATACTTGTGCGGGAGGAGTAATCCGAACAGTGTGTTTATCGTGCTGCCCTACAGTCCTTGCTATCTTTACTTCCATAGATTAGTTCCAAATACTTATTCGTATATGAATTCAGTTTCTTGTTCAAATACCTATTAGTGGTTACGACTGCTGAGAAATCAACTCTTGAGCCATTTAATTATATAAATAATTAAATCGTATTTTAGGAAATCCGAAATATAGACAAAGACTAAAACGATGGGAAAGGGAAAGTAAGATTGATAGAAGGACATTCCCATGGGTTGTGTAGCACAGTCCAACAAACATTTCGCTACACTTGCGCAGTAGCAGAAAAGACGGTGCTTGTGATATTTCTCTCCCCGTATCCTGTAAAAAAACACTGCGTTAGATTCTCCGCCTACAATGTGCCGAGAGACTCATTGGTGTCACGAGATATTTAACAGTAATTGAGGAATACGAAAGAAAGGAAATAAAGGAAAAATTTTGGGAAGATTTATACATAACAATAGAAAATATAAAATTTTTATAGTACAGTGGGACAAAAAATGATAGCGTACACGAGGCAATTGATAAACATGTAGAAAATATTTAAGGAAACAATGAAAAAAAGTTTAAAAAATATTGTGAACTGCTGAAAAGAAATGTTGCCTATGGATATAAACCCATCCATAAGCCTAAAAGATACTGATACAAATAGAAAAATTCATTAAACTGAGTATATAATAGTGCGAAAAACAGAATCGTAGTACAATGCAAATGTAGTAAAGCAAGTATAAATATCGATCATTAGTACATCTCAGATTGTAAAGTTGACAGAAGTATATTCATATGTATGATAATGGGAAATATACAATAAGACTCAAGAACAAGATGAATTTCGAAAGAATTAAAATATAAACAAAAGAAATGTTTAGCACTATAAAAAGTAAAATTAAAATAAATATAATAATATTGGCATTACCCTGGATTGTGATAGAAGATAATAAATTACATTTACTGGGTTAGCAAATCGCTTCGCTGTGCTTTTGCTTCGGTACAGATCCATTGCGGACTATTTCATTTCTAGAACATATTACTATTCTTTGATTGCACCTGCAAAAATTATATTTCACAAATTTATAAATCGTAGTTGTGAAATCAGAAGCAAAAATGTTTGGAAATATTGTTGTTAGTGATTTTTTTATGGTCTGTTGGATTACCAATGGATACTCATTTACCATGGTGACGTGGCGTTTGTGCACTACTGTGTAGCAATCTAGCTGCTAGTGCCTCCGAATCTATCGGCCATTATGTGCAGTAGTTTTGAGGTGAACCTTATCTTATCATCATTTCTACAATCGAAACTGCCGCCAAATGCAAGCTTCGCCGGTTCACAATTTCCGAACTGTCCGCCGGTTTACCTCCGTCACATTTTTCGGTCAGCTTTGTATTACTTCATTACTGTACAACTCGTTCACAACAAACTTTGTGCACGCCGAGTCCCCAAACATCTCACAAACGTTTACAAATGTCAGCGTATGAGTTCTGCCCTTTACAGCGGTACAATGAGGAAGAGAAAACATTTTTTGGGAAAGATTCAAAACGAAGAAGAAACGTGGATTCAATTCGTGAACGCATAAACAAAAGAACAAACAAAACAATTGATGTATTCGAATTCGTCCAACAAACCAAAGATTATCAAACAAACCTTGTCCTATGTGAAGGTTATGGCTACTGTCTTTTGGGACTTTTGGGAAGTCACGGACCCTAGGACTGCAATTACTGCAATGTCGTAATCCTGTTGTTGTAAGGCGTTGTCCCTTTTTCATAACAATGCACGGGCCCATACTACAACACAAACAAGGGAACTGATCAAGAATTTCGGATGGGAGGTGATCGACAGAAACTAAACTTAATCATAGTACATGGCTTTATTGTTTTCAAAAATATTCACCATGAAGATCAATACACATTTGCATGCGCTTGAATCAGTTTTCGAAGCACGTTTTCCACTCCGATTGAGGTACATCCAAAATATGCATTTTGAAAGTATCAACGGCTTCTAATTTTTGTTTGATGTGCGGAAAGACGTCATTGGGAGCCAAATCAGCTGTACAGCGAATGACTCATCAATTCAGCTTCTTCAGTTGCCAACAACTCTCTTGTTAGAGCTGATGTGTGAGAGCTCGCATTGTCCTGGCGGAGAATGATCCGTCTTCGGCGGTTGGTTTCTATTATTTTTTCCGAATACAAACAAATGGTTCTGTACCATTCAGAATGGACCGTCAGACGTTGCACCAATGGTACAGTTGTCATATGTCCGGTTTTTCCGAAGAAACAGGCGATCATTTGCTTCGAAGTGCTTCGTGCGCGAACAGCTTTTGTTGGATTTGGCTCGTCTTGAAAGACCCATACTGTCGCCTGCTGTTTACTTTCGGGCTCATCGGCAGAGATCCATGATTCGTTACCTGTTACGATGTCATAGATATGTTTTGAAGTACCATGATCGTATTTTTTGAGCATTTTGTTCGACCAGTCCACACGAGCCCTTTTTTAACCAAATTATGTCAAATTATGTGGAATCCAACGCGAACAATTTTTTTTGACGGGCAAATGTTGATGCAATATTGAATGTATACTGGTCCCACTAACACCCAAGGATACCTCAATCGATACGTAACATGCCGATCTTGCAATATCAGTTCACGCACAGTATCAATGTTTTTTGAAATAACAAAATTGTAAAAAATAATGACACGAAAATGTTCACGAGTTAATTCCATTATTTGGCGAAGATGATTTTTTTAAGCCACTATAAGTAATACAAATATCGCTTGTACGTCAAAGTAAGTCTGTCAAGAAGGCCGAAATTTAGGATACAGGCGTCAGGTGGCAGCACTTGGAACGCCTATTCCCGAAATATAAAAGGCATCCCTCGTAATGGCTTAATGGCTTAATGTCGGTGGTGACTACGTTAAGAAGTAATTCAGATGTACGAATAACTCTTGTATATATTAAAACTTTTTCTATCCCCTTTGTTTTTCTTTTCGTCAGCTCCTAGGACCTTCAAAAAATATATCTCTCGGATATATCATTGGTACTCAATTAGAATAAACGTACAATTAAGAAGTAAGAAAGCATATTCTAGTTATCCACAAGCAAAGTTTATAAACCGAGGCAAATGAGAAAACTATAATTACACACAAGGTCAGCAAGAATACTTGTTTAATCTGATTGAGTACTATTTTTTGGATGCATTGGCCCAAATATAATATGCATAACTTAATACCTCAGAAATGCTAAAAAAGAATGTTATCTGTGATGTATCATTATTGTTAACCTCGCACCAGTATAATTGTGATCGCAACAACCTTCAGAATGACTTTCTTACCTCTCTCATTAGGTACACCAATCATAATAAAGAATGCATAATCTACTTTACATTCCTATGTGAAGAAGTTATGAGGTAACTTAAATGAGGTTGGTGAGGTCCATTTTTATAACCAGCGAGGAAATATATTTTTCGAGAAATTGTAAATGATCAGAATTTGTATTACAGTATCAAAATTATATGTAACTGTATGTGTTACATAGAATTCAGGTATAGGACATGACACATAAAATATGTTCACAATTTGACGTAGAATTTAAAAATGAAATGTTTCCATTTAAAACAAATAAGTGAGCTGTCATAACTTGGGTCAGCCTATGTACATGAAATAATCATAAAAAGCTGCAACTAAAATAGAAAATCAAGGGGTAAAACCAATTGAATTTATCCAAACATTTACGTTATCACTGTATAACCACTGGGCTGTGTGTAATCCTATTACAAATCGACTTGCAGGTATTATAAAAATATGTGTAAATAAATACGACAGATGGTAAACAGTTACTTTGTTGCATTAAATTGTCTTGATAGTATAGATAAGGTTATAAATGACTAGCTATTTATCTTGTCACTTTTAAGGATATATTTACGAACATTAACATTAACAAATAACATAAAAGAGAAACTTTCTCCTAATTAAAATGCCATGCAAATAAATCCTAATGTATATTATGGAGTAATGTTATTTTTCTATTCCATCTGCTAATTTAGTTGACGTGAAAGATACAGAATTAGAAACGTAATAACCATACAAATACAAAGTACGAAGAAGTTTGCAGTTGAATCACTCTATCAGAATACTTTAATGCAAAACGCTATTATTGAGATCTTCTTGGAAGAACTATATTGGAAATTTCAACAGAAATTGTGAGTTAAATTCAAATTCTTTCTTAAAATCACATCCTATAAATGCTTTTTTATATTTTCGACTTTGGTGCTATCGTTTCAAATTGATTGAAATCACAAGCGACTGTTACAAATAGGCGCATTCGTTTATTTGGCTTTAAATTTCTTTGTTTTAGAGCCAAGATGTTATTTATTTACCAGGGTTCGGACTTCGTTTTCATATATTGTAGTAGGTGTTACTTTACTGTTTATCATGTGGGGCTACATATGTATATGTTTAGATTTCTAATGCTGGCTTTTCTTTGAGTTAAACATTTTAAAATGTACTTCTTTAGTTCTTATTTACAGCTGAAAATTCCATGTATTTAGTTAATTGTGAATAATTAATCAAATTAACCTCAATTCGCCATTCGTAAGCACAATCCATGGAACAAGAACAGAAAATTAAGCAAAACGCCCAAAACAAGTTTTTTATTTTATTATTTTATTTAATAACATTTGATAAATTTTTAATTAGGTGTTAATTGTAATGATGGGGAGTTGATGAGGCGTCTTGTTCGTCATACTACAATAAGACCACTCAGTATATTATTTTCAATTTAATATACATTAAGCAAAAAATTAATGGGTTGAAACCCAAGTTCTACCTGCATATTATAAAAGAAAGACAGTGAGTCACATACACAATTGGTTAACTGTAAGGAATATAGTTAGTTGAATATAGAATTTAACCGAGAACAGACCTGTTCGATGTTACTTTGATTTAACAATTCAGAAGTGGGATAATACACCCTTAAATTAAATTGAAGTACTCCAAGTAATTAAACAAGAGTGCGTTGGGATTTCGGTATTATGCATATACAGGATGGCAGATTTTCTCCCAGATTTTGCGAAATCTAGGGAAACCTTATCTGGTCAAGTAAATTTACCAGTCTTTCTACGTGAACTAATAAATGCGAGAAAATGGACAGAACATGCGAAGAATATTAAAAAGGAATTTGAGTGGAGTAACAAGGTTCTGATATGCTCTTGAGGGCGGCACTACAAGAATTTACAACATTACGATAAGTACCTATATATAGTATTATTTAACATTATGAGTACCGCTTACAGTGAGTTAATGAAGACTCGCAACCAAAATCGTGAAAATAAAAATATATGACAATTTACACGTGTTGAATTACATAAGTGATAAAAACCAAAAATTAAAATATAAGACTACAAAAATATATATAATTATAAATTGAAAAAGTGTTAAAAAAATAGTTAGCATTTAAACGGATTCATTGACAGGTTAAAATATTATCCTAACTGCTACTTAAATTTTGAATATCTGTTTGAAATTCTTTGAATTTTCGTGTTTTTATGTAACCATCCTTACAGGTTGGTTTTCCGTTGTCAAGTTGAGTATTGCTTTTTCAATTTCGTCAGTTGTCTTCAAAGGAATTTTTAGATCAAGTGAGAGTGTCGAGTTCTTCCCGCAATGAGTGCCAGTTGCAAAGTGTTGGATCTCTTTATTTTTCAAGTCAAACTGCATACGAAGTTAATATTATTGGTGAATGATCTAAGAATAGTTCCTGACATGATACTATCTTAAATTTTTTCGTGTCAAATCCTCTTGTTATGTAGAAATCAATTGTATCACATGTTTTAGTTGGGTTACTGGCTCTCCTGTATTTTTTTTTGTATTTGTATTTATTTGTCACATATATATATATACATATATATACGACGTTATAAAACAATTAATAATCAATATATAAATAAAGATGACATATATATGTACTGCGGGTAGCAATTAATGGTTGCCTCCGGTACTCATTGATATTATAGGAAACATTACTAATCAAAAGTTTTTTTACAATTTTGCCGAACCTTTTCATATTTAACTGTTTAAATCGGTCAGGTAATTTATAACATAATTTTATTCCACGATAGTTGATAGATTTCTAAGTCCTTTTTAGACGATACGCGATGGTGTAATGCAGCTAATTCATTCCTATTACGAGTGTAGTAATTGTGATAGTCGGAGTTCCTTGAGAACTGCAGCCTGTTCTGATGTATATATTTAACACAGCACAAAACGTACACACTAATTATTGTCAATATTTTTTCATTAGCAAAATATTCACGACAGCCGTCCCGAGACCGTGGGTTACGGTCTTATTGCACGTTTTTTCAATATAAAAACGCGTTGTAGTTCACTACATGCGCCCCAAATTAGAATTCCGTAACACGCTATACTGTGAAAGTTTGCATAATAAGCCAGTTTTGCTGCTTCATGCCTTACTATTTGTTTTATTCTTCGAATCGTGAATACTGCAGTGTTGAGTTTTGATGCGATACCTGCCACATGTCTAGACCAACCAAGTCCTCCGTCTACTGTGACTCCCAAACAGTTCACCACTTGGTTTCGTGTGGCTGACATAAAGGTAAGTATCTGTGTTTTTCTCTGATTTACTTTTAGCTTATTTGCATCACACCAGGTTTTCGCTACTAGAGGAGAATTTTCTCTGATGCGATTGGCAGGACGGTTGGTATCACTTCTAATAATAAAAGAGATATGATCAGCATACAACTACACTTTGCTGTAGACTATATTTTCGGGAAGATCGTTTACATATTTCGTAAAAAGTACTGGGCCCAATATTGATCCTTCTGGGACACCACAAAATACTGGTTGCATATCCGATGTACAATTCTTACAACTCACTGCTTGTTTTCTTTCTGCAAGGTAAGATCCTAACAATTTATTTGCAGTTCCTCGCACACCATAATAGCTTGGTTTTGCTAAAAGAAGTGTGATACTGTGTCAAATACTTTATTTATATCACATAGAATCATTTCCAGGAGTGTCTGGCGATGTTGCGCCATTAATATTTCTTCTATGAACTCAACTAAGGCCGTGACCGCTGCTTTTCCAGCCCTGTATCCATGCTGCGCAAGTGTAAATAATTTTTGTGTTTCAAAAAAGGAAACTAGTCGTTTGCATATTAACCTGGCCTTGAATTGGCCTTGATTGCAAGTGGAAGTTCTCTGCCCTTTGTGTTAATTAATCTTGAGCCACATTAGTGATGTTTGGCGTTAAAGTCCCCTCCTGCAATGAATCTGTTTCCAAGTGTGTTGAAAATTTTTTTAATAGTTTTACCTTTTGTTGTTATGTTTGGCAGGACAATACACAGCTAATATAGCTATGTTACCAGTTCTTCTTTCGATAACAATCGTAGTACCTTGTATGTTCTCTTTTATGTATTCATCTAGAATACAGATGATGTTTAAGATGTTCCCTTATTATTATAGCTGTACCGTCATGGGCTGTTATATTCGGGCGGTTGGTATGATAAATCTGGTAATTAACGAACACAAACTGCAATACAGACATAATTTATACCGCGCATTGGGTAACTGGAGGTGTTTAACAAAAGAAAACGTTTCCGAATACCTACGACAGAAAGAATATTTCTTTTCTTGTATTAACTATTATAACAGTTAACTTATTATGGTTTTTATATATTGAAAATGTGTCTTCGATAATAACTAGAAGGCGCTATAATTCTCCTAATATTCATTTTTTTAATAATAATAAATATTAAAACAAAGATAGCAAATGGAGCACGGTACCTGAATCGCCCTGCATATAAAGGCCATTCCTAATTTGATTAATAAGAATAGTAAACGAAACTGTATTTTTGTTAATTACACTTGGTATTGCCAATGCGAAACAACCAATACGTTTTTTTTTTTGTAAAATTTATGTAGCAAATAGTTTCATCTCTTAGTTTTATGTTACATCAACACTCCAAGTTATGAAATCGTAAGATTGAAATTGCATAACAACTGATTACACCATAATGAAGGAAATTCACCGATTTATTTTTACGAACCTTGTTTTTTTGTAGCCCTTAACCGGTTAAAGAACTCAAAAGGTGTTACAGAGATAGAAGAAAAACTTATAGTTTTCTACATGATTTTTACTCCAAACGGAATGGTGTGCTGCACTATTTGAAAAGATATTGCAGTTCTACGCATTATTTTTAAATATCTTGAAAGATATTTCCCATTATACTACCTATTAACCTGTTATTGCGTACACAATATACGAATAAGGTTATATTTCTGCTTTCCTTTATACCTCTTGGGATGTAAAGGAATTGGACTAGGTATCAGCCAGTACTTACTCCTGGTTTTACAAATATATAAAAAATCCTTTGCGGTTTATTTTTACAGTTTTTCCGCCACACTCAATAAAATTTACATGACGCCAATTTAATACCAGGCATGCAATACTGGCATAAAATATAAATAACGAGCTTTGCTTTTCGCGGTAAGAACTGTAGAGAGATTATTTTATTTTGCCTGGATTGTATCATTAAAAGGCTCGTATAAATAGCGACATAAATTCCTTGCGTATTTTTAAATTATTATTATTCTAGTTAGAAATTTATATTACGATTTTTTTGTGTATGGTGTACGCATATACGGCAATAATAAATTCACAAAAAATTTTAATTTCATATCGCAATTAAAATGTATGTACGTATGTATGTACTTCTGTAGGAATAAAGTAGCTGCCGTGTTATATAAACATATACCGTGGCGTACTTACAATAATAATAAATAAAATCTAGGCTGGGTAGGAAATATATAGGGGACACTAATAATAGAATTCTTAGTTACGTGTAATAGAGACACGTTCTGAGACTTCTGAGAATAGAGAATCTATTTTAAATTTTATAATACGTACTTGCTCCCACGATTTCTTACGTTACCAAAACATAATACGACATTTTCTTACAACCAAAAAGTAATACAGTACTGTTGATACGTTGATATAACATAAGTTGTATACAGGTGTCAAGTGGTAATTGAACGACTATCGTACGCATTCACCGGTCCCAGAGAATTTGCTTCGTCTACCGTATTTGATCGCGCATTGATTGGGCAGTGTCAAGGAACGTAGCCTCCTTTACCTATATATGCACTTGAAGTCCAAAATAAGTATAGCAAATTAAATGTATCTACCATAGAGGAATGGGTTGATATGCTATTATAAATGGTACAGGTACACTGGGAAAAAAGTTATTAAAATCACTTGTGTTTAATATCTTTGGTCTAGTTAATCAGAATTAGAGTATCTTCCATTTTCATTACAATCTATCTGACTGTACAGACATTAAGTAATGTGCATGATGTGTAGAACATTAATATGCCGGGATCACATTCAGTCATGTGTCCCTTTGCCTTAAATAACCTAAAGTGTTTAAGATTATATCGGTCCCGGGAAATTTCTTTTTCACTTAGGTTGTTAGGTCGGCGGGCACTCTACGTTTTAATCTGCGCACTGCACTTGATTTTTTAAGTAAACTTTTCACTAAAACGTTTGGATGCACATTTACCCTTTCCCTATACTTTTTTGACCACCTTTTAATTTCCTTCACATATGGCGCGATCACTATGCATGATTCTGTTGTCATTGTACTTTGATGATAATTCTTAGAACCTTTGAGTGAAAGCGCTGGAGAATTGCTATCTTAGAGTTTGATGCGGTCTCCCACAGCTCTATACCATATGTCCATAAGGGTTTTAGTTATGCATTGTATAATTACAATTTATTTTCAATAGATAATTTCCAGTTATTTTGACAATTAACCAATATAGTTTACTCAGTTTGTATCTTAGATGTTTTTATTAAATATATGTGCTAATCCTCTGTCCAAGTGTATCCCTAGGTATCTTATTTCTCGCACTTGAGGTATTTTCTGATCCTTAAACTTTACTGGCGGGCATATTTCTTTCCTGGTGGTAAAAGGAACATGTGGAGACTTGTTCTTATTGATCCTTATTCTCCATTTCTTTGTCCATTGTTTAATATATGCGCGATCTCCGAAGCTATACGTGGATTGCTGTGTGATGACAGTATTCCGTGTCGTCTCCGAAAGTCGCTCTACTGGTTCCTCCAGTTGTAGGTAGATCAGACGTATCTAGGGCATAAAGTATGGGCCCAAGTACAGTTCCTTGAGGCACACCGGCATGGATGAGTTACAATTCAGGGAACGCATTCTCATATTTTACTGTAAAGTATCTGTCACTTAGGTAGAACTTAAGAACAGTATAATATCTTATTGGCAGCATATTTTTAAGTTTGTATAGCCACCCCGTGTGCTAAACTTTGTCAAAGGCCTTTTCAACATCAAGAAATACGTACGTACTTTTGGGAGTTTAAGGCCCCGGCAATAAATAAAGGTCCATCAAAACATTCTGAATCGTCAAACCCTTTATCCTTTCTGGTTTATTCTGTGGTCCAGGTATTCAATAGTCAAGTATGGTTTTACGTTATCACGCACAAAGGTTCATTAACCCCCAAAGAAAGATTTCTTCTGCACTTTTATGGAATCTTCAAATCACTACTTTTAACAACACTAGCTCAATACGTGTCTCAGAGAAATATTTGAATACTGTCACCAGGTTATTATAGACAAAATGTGACCTGTTAGTAATGAGAAGATCGCAAAGTCACAACTCAAAATAAATAAAATGGAAAAGGTCTTCGGTGTTAAAATAGTAAGTGTAACTGCGGTAGCTCTTACTTAACTGAGTAGCAGGTAGTTTGCTTATTTATCAGAAATAGATCGTAACAACTGTATTGCTCGCATTTAAGGGAAAAAAATTTCTGCCAAATAAATTCATCAAGCTAGACTGTTATAAGATTCTCATTGAACAAGATCCTGAGCTACCTCAAAGGCCTGGAGTTGTTGTATGAACTCTAGGATGGCATCCGCTCTACAATAGGGCCCAGCCGCCGTAGTAGAAGAGACGATTCATCGTAATCAAGTTATAAAATTCCCTATTCCCGATTTAATTTTATTATATTATAAAAGCGTCTAGTTCTGGCGGCGAATTTACGTTCCTTAATAATTAAAAATTTTTCGAAGTGATTCGATGATTTGTTTCAATCAAATATAAGGGATAAGTGTGGTCGAAAAAATAGAGATAGATGTACGTATTCTATAACTTTAAATTTATCTGTGTAAGAATTCAACCTATTTAGCATGCAGTACTCAAGAATAACAGTAATCATACAAGATATTTCGGTTTACATTATTCTTCCCAATCTTGTACTATTTCAGTTATAGGTTTGTTTATGTGTAAAGTGGTATCCTTTAAATTAAAAGCCCAATAATTAAAAGGAATTGTGAACTAAATCAAAGCAGGTAAAATAGAGAAAAAGAGAAGTTCAGTCAACACCTAAAGTAACCCAAATTATTTGAAAGTGATATAAGGGTAAACTGGAAAAAAACAGCTTTTGGGATTTATGGTGTCATATAGGCATGTAACTTGCTATCGTACACAACATGAACTGGCTGCATTACCAAAATCCGGAAAAATTTAACACTTTCTCTAGACAAAATTTTATTATGAAAAATTAAATACTCCAGAAAATCCTTTTACATGCCTCTTGTTGGAGATTCTTATAGGTCGCAATTATTAAATATATTCCCCATTAGCTTCAGTTCTGTATAAACGTCTGCACGAACGCTGTAATATACGTGGTAGTCCAAGGGATACCGATCTGGACTGTTAGGAGGCCAGAATTTCTTCAACCAAACATATGCCCTGGCAGCCCCAAAGAGCATCTGTCGTATCTTTATTGTATAGGGTTTGTATTCACCATTTATGTTCGCAATTTGATACATTACGGGTCGCTTACACCCACACTCGATGCCGCTCGACTCGCAACAATAACTCAAACGATAAGTCAGCGCTCAAGCTCTTTCGACGATTACGGAGGTCCCCCAGGTGCGTTCCTTCGGGTCACTCTTCCTCGGCGGCATACTGGAACCTTCGATGGACTATTCTGAAGCCGCATACTTTGATACAGTGTCATAAAGGGTTGAATTCGTCTATTCAAGGAAACGAATTATTTCTGTTGCTGAGCTCCTCGACAATTTCAGGTTTTCGATTATACTTCCCACTTTGTTTCAACATCGAGACCAGTGTAAAGTTATTAAAGGCATCAAAGTTTCTTGGAATCCAATTGACACTTGGCCCGATTTTAGTAACGCACTCTTTAGATGAAGTGGTTTACACATTTTTTACTATATATAAGTTGTTCCATTGCTAAATTGAAATACAATTTCATCAAACACAAAGATAATAATTAGTGGCTCAAAGAAAGAAGATTTCTGCCAATAGCCGGCACGTACGATCAAAAAATGAAGTATATAAAAAATATATTTAAAAAAATATATATAAATATACCTCTGAGATCACACAACACGTCTAATTTTATAGCTTCAAGTATTCCTCACGTACAGACAGCTGTTTCGAACTCACATAGTTCTCATCAGTGCACGTCGGAGGATGCTTGCTCGCTCGTTCAATACTCGTATCGTTAACCAAACGTTAGCACATGTCTTTAAGGAAATAATTAGTGGCATTAATAATACACAACTTAGGGACCGATTATTATGGGAAGTAGACCTTATCATAGATGCGAAATTAAGTTATTTGGGATACTCATGTTAATACCGTAACTTCCAGCCTAAATAAGGGTTTATATGTGTTAAGGAAACTAAAAAGTTCTTGCGACCTTAATACATTAAGGATGATCCACTTCGCTCACAAAAATTCCCATTGAAATTGCGGATTATTGTTCTGGAGTTCAAACAAACATTTAAACAAAATATCACTTCAACAAAAAAATGCATTACAAATCATTACTGGATTATCTTCAAGAGATATCTGTAGGGACTTATGCATTGAGCTAGGGGTCCCAACGGTTTGTAATCGCTTTATATTAGAAGCTATCTCACATACACATAGAAATTATAAAACCTTACAAACCAGCGCAGCGGGGATGCTCATAATTATTCAATAAAGAATCCAGCGTATATATGTACGTTGCGAAGTAGCGAAATACAATCAGTTTTACTGTTCTCGCATTTGTGTGGGCGCTAGCATTTACAACTCACTTCCGGCCGGGTTGCAGCAGGGTCGATCAGTCCGGTTTAGGTTCCGCTTAAGGGGGGCTACTTATGGACAAATGTTACTATATAGTCCGGGAGTTCGTCGAGCAATACACCGGCTCCGCACGTTTATAGCAAGCACTTATTAAATTTTAACTAAAGGCTATGTAGCAAATATATGTAATTGATTGTACTAGTGTTTCAGTATCAAGTGATGGTGTTTTGTTTATTTGCATAAATATTTGTATTTCCAACAGAAGTGCATCTGGTTCTGGTATTCTTTTTCTCTGGTGCCAGTAGCAGGCGTACATCATTTTAAATTGTAATGTTTATTAGTGCAACAATTTTAATTAACTTGCACTTACTTAAAGTATTAGTATTGGTGTTACACAATCTTCAAAAATTCAGTTTCTTAACTTTTAAACAATAGTTACCTTTGCATATCTTTATTTCAGTAATATATATATGGCTTTACATTCCTTACGGAATTCTAGCCGCTCCTAAAGAGCTATTCAGACGAGGTATTCATAAATGGTAGTAGTTCGTCACTCCGCTACCCATCCCCTTGCATACTTCATAGGTTCCTTCTTGCTTCCTCTCAGATTTGTCTCCACAGTCTCCTATCCTTCATCTTTCTTCCCCATCCCGTGATTCCCATTCTTCTGATTTCAGTAATACTAGATTTATTTCTTTAACTTCTTCTGTTTCGACTTGTAGATTTATGGTTTGGTGATTGCTTGAGATAGGTTGATTTCATAACTGCACTTGGCTTATAAATTTATAGGTCGGTTGTCTCAACAATTAACTATAATAGTAACTTTAAAATTCATTCTTTATCTATCATCATAATTAATAATTAATTCTACATAACATTGTAATAATTTCTACACCACAGGTACACGAAATAAAATCTAATCTAATCTAATCTAGTGTTAGAAAAACAGCTGGGTTGGCAGAAAAACGTCGGGATAGCCCAGTAGCAAGAGCTCTAGGTATCTGTGGGGGATGTCGACGGTTCGAAGCTTGGGGCACGACTCCCGCCATTGCAAGTATAACTCTTTTTCTTTAAAAGCAGAATTTTCTGTACTGCTGGGTCCCAAGTAAGGGGCACAATAATCATCCAGTGATTACTCTGAAGAATTGCAAGGGCTGTGGGCTGTAATTATTAATACGCAGTATCGGGAAATCCGCACACACAAATTGATTTATTAAAGTCGGGACATATGTTTCAAGAGCACGTCGGCTGTCATTGTCAACCAATTCCCGTTATTCGGTGGTGTGTGGCTTTCTCGATACTGCGTATCAGTGATTACTATTCGAAAGAGGAATCCCTCGACAAGCGCGTTAAAGAAGTCGCAGCAGATGAAAAGCTTGCACCCACATACCAGTAACGAACTAGGCAGCGAACATCACTGCACAAAATGTCGATAACAACATAGAAAAAACAATGCCCAGAGCACTTAACAAAACTTGTTAGTACGTGCAGTTGTTTCATTAAGCTGAATAGTATCCGCGCTTGTGACAGGGTAACTAGAAAAGAAACTTTCCGCATTGCTGCTTCCATTTCACAAGGAATGCAAGACAAATCTCTATGAAAATAGCCGAGTCACAGCGGCTCGAAAATAGCTGGAAAACGAATGGTTTTGTCCATCATGTATACAATGTCTGATGCTCTTCCAAACGAATTCTGATTGCATTGTGTAAGTCGACGCGTCCGTGACCAAAATGCGCAGATATTCGCGACTGGATGTTGACGACGAATGTCTGCTGACGCTTATTATCGACAAATATAAAACTTTCCGAAATGTGAGCGAAGGCGCTTCGAGGAAATCGCAACGAAATTGTCAATAATTTCCTCTCAACGTTGGTTTGCTCGATCGGAAATCGAAGGAATCGAGGTACGTGCATACACAGAGCTTTGTTGTGAAGGTTTTAAATTAATTGAGTTATATTTCCGCCGACTGGGTTTGGTGGGTTCTCCCCGCCGGATACATACATAAAATGTAAGCTTACGTATTTATTTCCTTTTTAGGTTCATTTTGGAACGGTAAAAAATATGTAAGCCGATATTAAATGGAGGAATGAGAATGAAGCAGGAAATATGACTAAGGGTGATTGGGGAGAAACCCCCAATATTTGGAGGAGGTGTTGGTGGGTTGAAACAGAACAAACAAAACATATGGCCTAATGAACATATGGTCGAATATCAACGGTTGCTGGCATAGTAATGAAACTGTTTTTACCTAAGTTAATAACTGTTATTCATCAGTAGAGAAAAGTGTTTATTCCTTACTATAAATTATAACAATTAGAGATCTAATAAACCGAAATTAAATTCTGAAATTTACAAAAGTACCACCGTCCGTCTCGATGCCCAGTGCATCACCTCGTTGGTGGATTGCACGGATAGATCGTTGAAGTTCACGGTAATTTTCTCTTATGAGTGCTGCACAATTGACAATCCGATTGAGTCCCCTAGAAATAGTTAGTGCCGATTTACAACATACAGTGGGTTCTAGAAACTCGTTAAGTTTCATGTAGATCGCTGAATTAGGTTCCCATTAAAAAAAAATATCATGTTTATTCCGTCAACTGTGGTATATTTTAAAAACACTTTCAAGTTAAACCACATTAAGAGAACGTAAAAATGAACTTCGTTCAAGTCTTGGTGTCACCACCCTCGGATAATCATAAATAACTGTCATGTCTTGGAAGTAACACCCCTTTACTTCAACGGTTGTTAAAGTGGCGTTTCTTGAATTCCTTGTAAAGCTGAAGCACATTACAAATTCGGCAAAACCTTAATGTAAAATGTAAAAATATCTCTACATGTCGAAAGATTCACAATAATTGCTATTTATGCAACTATTGGTGCTGTTTTATAATTATTTCGATAATTTTCCAGAAAAGTATGACGTCCTCAATATAAAGATATAGGGTACCCCAAATAGAATAGGTTACCACGGGTATCTTTTGTTTAAATTACCAAGGCTGTGTAGTGTTTAATGCTGATCCAGATTCCGTTCAGAAATTTTTTAAATTCGGAACAGTTATATTAACAGAAATCAATCATTTAACAAACTTCTAAGAGGTGTTTGAAGAATTGTATTCTTCGATCCATAAAACACGTAATGTTACATAAACTTCGCCAACCACATTTCGGTTACTATTGGGTTCGCGTAAGCATCCACAAGGCTGCATATTTACGTTCAGCCTTTAAAAACTTCAGAAGATGGTTCCATTCCTCGTTCCAGTGCAACCTTCCGTTGCACCACTCTAGCCGAGCGATCTTATGGCGTGGAGTTAGAGATAAATCAAAAAATGGTTGGTACGATCTAAGACCAAGAGATCGAATTCTTCGATATACAGACCGCATGGAAAGTTGTTAATTAGTTAAACCTCCCCATGGATCACCCATTTCCCCAGTTGATGCGAAACGATTCCTAAGAACTACATCTTCGGCGACACAGAGCAATTGTATGCTCACACTAGGTCCTACACGATCACCAATACCAGGAGTGGAAATCTGGCTTCTCGCAGGCCGATTCTCAGTTAGTTCTTCTTTCTTCGTATTTTACAGACTGCTAGGACTAAATAAAGTGATAAGTATACTTTACGGCGACACTTAAGTAAATAATGTCAACAGAAAAACAAAAGCTATTATGTTCATTGCCAATGGAACCCGTTTACTAGACGTTTATTTATTTATGGCTGCGAGTATATAATTTTTTTAAATAAAATTTTTTTGTAGATTAAAGAAATCGAAAAATGCATTTTTTATAATAATAATGGAAATGTTAATTAAATTACAGGAGAATTTTTTCAAGATATACAATCCAGAGGAATCCAATTTTCGAGAAATGACTTCTTTCAGTCTTGCAAAATGATCTGTTCAGATGAAATTTTCAAATCATTTGCAGCCAGTCTGCCTAATGTTGCCAATTTTTTAACATGCCATTTTATACAAAAAAAAAGTAAAACTGTTACTGAGTTTGTTCATTACCTGACGAAAACACGATATAATTGGCAACTTTATTCGTCGATAGAAATACGTTTTGGCGACAGCAAGCACGATGACTCCTGAATGAATACTCGATTGTTTCAGGGACAATTTTAGGTGTAAACCATATGTCTTTATTCAAATTGTCTGCACTCTTCCGTTTCAAGCCCCAAGTATTTTCCTTAATGTTGTCAGTGGTATTAAGAATGTTTCCAAAACACTTACGTTTGAAAAATTGTAATGACTCGAGGGAAAGCTCCTTATATAAATTTTCTAGAACTTGTAGTTTACAAAAGGTTTGAAAAATTATGGTTCGAGAGCTTTCTTCTGTAAATGTTCTAGGGCTCATAGTTTACTTACCATTTACTTACCACGTCAGTTGTAAACTTATCAGGATTTATTAGAATGCATTTTTCGAAAACGCCTACTCAAATTTATTAGAGGTACAATTCACAGCACAGAAAAAAAAAATATTCGAAGTTTAGGAACAAGTTGTTTCCATAGGATGTTGTAATGTACTAAACTTGCAGTGGCTGTTTAGAGAAAAAATGCTGGTTCATCTATTAGTGACTGATCTGATATTAGACTGCTTACTATATTAACTGGATCGTCAGATATGATAGGTGAAAGCAATGATATATTCTTTGTTATTCTATTTCTACATTATGTTAGTCCCTACGAACAGTAATTTCTTTTTATTGCAGTATTTTTGTGTTCTATTGTGCAGGTTAGTTAATTTCAAATTACAGAATAGTTAACATCCTATTAGTTCCCAACACCACCTATCACTTCTTTATTTTTTTTCCTTATGGGAGCCGTCTGACATAAGTCTACGGAAACACTTCAGCCCATCGGCTTTTTGTATTTATTTCCCATTTTTGTACCCATGCCCTGTACCACCTATTCCAAGATCCGTGTGCCCTGTGCCAATCTATACAGGTCCTTGGCCGGTTGGTCTGTATAGTCTTCTGGGTTCATTTTTGGTTTCCCAATGATTGCCTGTCTTCTAGGGTCCAAGGTCTTGCATTCACATAGGTTGTTGTATGCGGTCTCTATTGCCCCTTCATACAGTCTGAAGCTTGGGTCCTCAATATTAAGCCCAATTTTCTGTAGGTGTGCTTTCAGTAAACAATGTCCTGTCAGGAGACCTATTACTGCACGAAGGTGATTCCTAATAAGATTTAGTAGTTCGTCCGCCTTCATTACTGATGGCTCCTTAATAAAGGTTTTGCCATTACTTTGCTTGGTTCTATTTTCCCAGTATTGTTTATGTTGTTCCTGGACCCACTTTCCTATCTGCCCTCGTATTGTGCTTTTAGACACTCTCAGAGTAGGTTGTGGGCCCACTTATGAAGGCGATGATCCTATCTTCACTAGCTTATCCGCCTTTTCATTGCGTACGATTCCCGAATGCCCAAGCACCCACAACAAAATAACTTTATTGCATTCCGCGAGTACATTCAGTTCCCGTGTGCATTCTCAAACCAGTCTTGATGTAGCTTTAGAGTCGCCTAACTATCCTTTGCATCCGCTTATTACTATGAGCCCTCTTATTGTTTTCTATTGCGAAAAGCAACATAGTGTACGCCTCTGCTTGTACCACAGTCGTATATTTTCCTAATAAGATGCTGATTTTTGTATCCCCCACCTCACTATATATTCTAGCTCCAGATCCATGCTCGATCTTTGACCCGTCTCTAAACCAGGCCAACTTCAAGAGCTTGTCCCTGTATACTGCTTTCTCCCAGCTTTTCGATTCGTGATTTCCACCTCGAAATTCCTGTTAAATATATGTATGGGAACCATATGGTCTGTTTTCATTCCCCAATAAGTTTCCTCCTATATGATTGCCAATTTTGTTGTACCCCAATTCTGCATATCTGCTGCTCGGGAATTTTAGCAATCGAGAATATCCCATTATCACCTGAAGCGGTGGGAGGTTTAGAAGGGATTCCATTGCTGCTGTCGGAGTTGTCCGCATTGCTCCTGTTATACCCAAACACGCAAGCCTCTGTATCTTGCTGAGCTCGGTTATAGCAGTTTATTGCTGCACCTTTGTCCACCATACCAAGCATGAATAATGTAATCATGGGTTTAACCATCGTGACGTACGTCCAGTACATCATTCTTGGTTTTACGCCCCATGTTTTTACATTCCTTAATGTAAAAAGGACGATACCAAATGCCAACGTGAAAGTATTAGCTTCGTTCAATTAAGAAATACCATCAGTAAATAACGCAGTCTAATTATGCTTTAATTAATGAGCAGTTTCAGTGCAATTTGTACCGTATCCAAACTACCGACATAGAAAATGAATTAATGCATTAATTCGCACGAGATGCCAATTCATTATACACCTTTCCTTCATTTAAGCTACCGTGAAAGAATACGATCGGCAATTAAGCGACCGATTAATTGCGAATTTTCTAAGTCATCCATTTACCTTCGTCGGTCTAAAGGTAGTTTAATCCATAGAAGCTTAAGGATATATTGCTTTACCGTTTACCCCTATTACCCTTAAGGATGCCACTACCGAAATTTATTACTAAATCTTAGTAATAGAAGATCCCACAGAATCAAACAGTCCGACGCAATAATTCCAGCCTATATTTGCAATTTGGAAATCGTAATGTAGTGTAAATCAAATTTAATTGAGCGTATAAAATTAAGAGAATTGCGGGAGATCATCCGATGTGTATAGATCAAGGCGTAAATCAAAACCACCACCAGAAAGCCATTGAAGGACGTCCATCGTAATACTGTAATAAATCCGAATTTAATGAGCGTGAAGGTGGCATTAAAATTGCGTCTATAAATCACTAGTGGTGAATCTGAATGTAAGAGACTGGGTTGAAACAACTTTGCGATTTTAAAGTCTTAATTGATTCATTGATCGATATTAGTCTCGTTTTTAATACAGAACATGAAATAATTCAGTATTATGTCGAGTGTTTCGTGTAAATATCCTGGTTGAAAACAAAACTCCTACCAATACAAAAATAAGTTTCTGGCACAATTCAGCATTGTCTAAAGACGATCTTTCATTCGAAATACGGTACGACAAATTCCACACGTATGTAAAAATTAAATTCAGATTTCTACGCACCAAATTTACATATAAGCGAATGATAAAACTAAAAATAGAGATTGGTCCAATAGCGTCGCATAAGTAATGTCAAAATTATAAATTCTATGGATATTTAATGACAGAAATTAACAATTTTTATATCTTTGGCAAGTTGGACGTCCGCATACCCAAATTTTATTACGACTTGTTTACTTTAACATTTCCATTTTTACATAACTTAACAGCATCAATTTGTTTTGTGAAGTTCTTAATGCCAATGTCATAACCTTTAACATATTTTCAGGTTGGAGAATATGCAGATATTTTTGGTTGTAAGTGCTAATACGTTACCAGTTTGATATCGTTTAATGAAAAGATACAATCACTTATTCACCTGCTTTAGAAAAGCATGTAATAAAAGGTGGCTTCCGGTGGATTAGAAATCTATTTGTGTCTGTACTGACACTATTTTGTAAATACAAAGAGGAAAATACAACCAGGA
Organism: Osmoderma eremita; assembly: GCA_031763485.1. Lineage (NCBI taxonomy): Eukaryota > Metazoa > Arthropoda > Insecta > Coleoptera > Scarabaeidae > Osmoderma > Osmoderma eremita. Next base: position 24,086 of record JARFOC010019246.1, read on the forward strand.
AGTAGAAAAATACACTAATTCGAGTTAAGCAAAGCTATGTAATTGTCTTTCAGTAGAGCATCCAAATTAGTGCACTGCATGCCTGTACATGAAGTGTTCTTGGTCCTGATTAACCTGTAATTAACAATAGAATAATTGAGTAATCCATTTTCAAGAACATCCTAAATTGAATATTCTCTTAAGTCGAACAGCCCTACTTATTTTCGAAAATTTTGAAAGATACTTATTTTGTGATGAATAAGTATGTTTTTAACATAAATAATAAGAAAATTACAGCGCATTTTCATCTTATTAAACATACACTTTCATAACGTAACGATCATAATAGACCAGCCAATAACTTTACTACGCATATCGTCCGGTCATGACGTAGGATCAGGTTGAGGTATGGTACACACTTGTAAAAGAATTTCATCATACTAAACATATGTTCTTATATTAAAAACGGCGATACAACCCGAATTTGAAAAATAACCCAATATCAAAGCACATAATAACACGCTTCATTTGTATTGTTCATGTTCCATATCGCAATAATGATGATAGATGTGACTTGTTGACGCCTTTAATTAAAAATCCACTTCAACTGTGAAAATGATAGGTAATTCCGATTTGATTCCATTAAATTCACAGCGGAAATGAAATGAACAATCGCCTATCTTTCTTAGACAGTTTAGTAATTAAAAACACAGATTCATAATGGGGAATTCGAACTATTGTGAACAACATAGGATGCCCGCGATTAACTTTCTTAATATCTTGGATTAACAAAATTCTCGTTGAGTTGAAACAGATAAGAAAACGAATTAAAATATAGTACTCTTCTGTAGATGTTGATCGCGTTCTTAATGCTCAGTCCGTCGGGTGTGGCCTGTGAGTCCATAGCAAATTGAAAATTTTAAATAACTTTTTTATTATTTTTTTCTAAATTTCTACCACTGTGACGGTTCAAGTGTTTGGGTAGCTACTGTTTTCCCTATACAAAATTGTTTTTCAAAATTTTAAATCGTTGCGGTATGACATTTTGTTCTGACAGACCCCACCCGATCAAACGTGTAGTAACATTGGCAGTTAGTTAGTTAGTTAGTTGATAATTTTGTTATTATTTTGTTTCTGTGTGTGTCAATGTCGTGCTAGGGAGCGGTTTTATAATATATGCATTTTATAATATTTCGGTTATTCCCCTACTACTGACAATACTACTGTTCTTTACCACAACATCAATACGTTAGTTCGGTATTCAAACTCATTCGAAGTGAATATCTGTTATTTATTATTTACAAACAGAGAAAATAGTAAAGTAACTGAAAGAGTATGCTCACATTTATCGGGTTCAGGAAGAAATGTAACTATAGACCGTTGGTTCACAGGATATGCAGCTGTGAACAAACTACTACGAGAGCACCGACTCACTGTAGTTGATACAATTAGAGCCAATAGAAGACAGGTATATTCTTCAGTATTTGCATTTAGCGACGATGTTATTGCAATATCATATGTACCTAAGAAAAGGAAAAATGTGGTCGCCGTATCCACAATGCACCGAGACGATCATATTGATGAAGCCAGTGGTGATCAGAAGAAACCCGAAATGATCATTTTTTTTGATAACAGCAGAAAAAGTGGAGCGGATGTTGTTGATAGAATGATCACTTCATATAATATTGCTAGAAATATCAGTTGCTCAGTGGTGATTTTTTATAACCTCCTCAATGTCCCAGCAATCAACGCATTTGTTATCTACATAAGCAACAGATGGAGAATTCGCCAAGACAGTTTCGAAAAAATTTGGTATGAAATTAGTGCAGGAAAATATGCGAAAGAGAGCCATTGACAAACACTTGACAAAAAGTGTGCGTACTCGGCGTTGAGACCTTCAGGCTTTGAAAAGGAAGTTGTGCAAGAACCACAGCCATGTAAAAGAGGGAATTGCAAGTATTGCAAAAAACGAGAGACTCGTTTTTTTGCAAAATTTGTAAATCTTGGTTGTCTTGGAGACCAAAGTTTGACCCCCTCCAAATTGTTCACAAAATTTAATCTTTTTTTTTAAATTTTTATAGCAACATATATTTTTTAATAAATATTCTTATAAAGCAATTTTTTTATTTAGGCGTTATTCTCAAATTTTTAAAAATATGTGGTGAATTTGTAAGCTTTTTTTTCAAATATAACTCACACAAGAAAAATTTCTTTGGAATTGATTGCGCAATAGACATTCCATAGAAAAGGGATTGTAGAAAATATATTTATACGAAATTAGCATTAACAGGCATGTTGGTACCCTTCAGATGTTATTTTATTTTGGTCTTCACATACCACACCCGATTGAAAGTGTTTCAAAAAAGGTACCCGACAGAGTTAAGGAGGTCCAATATAAACAACAGCCGAAATATTCCACAATGCTAACTTTGGTAGAACCCCTCGACAAAAAGAAACTTGTAACATTACCCTTTCATATATTAACGAAAGGAATTAGCTGTGTCGTAAAAGATGAACACCACATGGAAGAACTTTGATTAATTACTGTGCCGTAATACGAGAGATGTCCGGTTCCTAACGATACATTTGGGAATTGCAGACAGACTACGTTATTTATGGAAATTAAACAAATCGGGAGAAGGACCACTCGGTTTCTCCAATTTGGTAGATTTAACAGCACATAGTTAAGATCGGTGGAGTGGAACTCTGCCAGGAATTTTGCGTTCGGGGGTGTGTGAGCGGATATAGATATTTTATGGATCGCTAAAGGGAAGAAGAGGAAGTGAGAAAGTTATAGTTATGTTTACGTTCATTCGGTCAAGCAGTTGACAATGGGAATCCTCGTGTTCCCGAACAACGTGTTCCGAATTAATCAATGTATCTATTGTGCGGGAGGAGTGATCCGACACAGAGTGTTTATTATGAAAATGATCGCTCAATGTCGTAGGGCGATACTGGCGCATACGTTATTTAAAATGTTATTGTCAAATGTGTTAAATAGATCGACTATTAAAGATATGTACCTACCTAGATTATTGTGGTGAACACAAGAAATTTCTTTCTTTACAGTTTTTGCATTTTCATGATAATTGTCATAAGTCATAAGTGGATCGAAAACAATGTCGGTAGTCTCATTAGTAGAAAATTTCTGCCTGTTCTCCGTTCTAGTTTCTGTAGTTTGCTCGAGTGCTTACTGGAATGACCCGACGAAATGCGCAGTCTAGTTGTATTAGTTAATACAAAGGAAGAAAGCAAGTAGAAAGAATGATCGTTCAGCTTATAGCAGATGTACAAAATTTTTATTTCTCTTGCTCAGTATACCTCGGTACGTTCTTAAGCTTCCGCTCCAGATGTCTCTTAAAATTGTCCTTCCATCCAACCTGTGGATAATTTGTATAATTTAAAAATTTGGGTAACGTGTTGACCAGAGATTAGACCATTTGTACCGATTAATTTGTTGTCAACGGTAATGCACAGCTAACTCTGAATTAGTTCACTGGACCAGAGTTTCTTCGACGTGAGAAATGATGGAAAATAAGGATTTTCAAGTGCCAATGCGAGCTTTGAAAGGTAAACGGAAACAATTAATAACTGTTGAATCAAACGAGTTTGTCAAAGAAATCCGTTAGCCTGTTGAATCAGTATATGGTATGTTACAGCAAAAATTTCAGCTTCTTGACAAGAAATTGAATAATAAAATGCTTCCGAATATTGGTATTTATTTCAAAATAGCCTTTTTTCTCCACAGTCAGTTTGGAAAGCGACTTTAAACTGCTCTTAGTTATTCTGAAGAAATAGTGAATAGGATGAAAGATAGAGAGATGTTGAGAATACATCAGACACAGAAACTAACGCCAATGATTGGTAACGCAAGAAATTTCCCTTTAAAAACATCGCAACTGATGACTTAGAAGATTTTCCAGAAATGATACAGAAAGGGTTGAAGATTTGATTTACATAATGATGGATGAGTCAGGATCAATTAATCTGCAGTTTGTTAAGGATCGAACGCACATATTGAAGTTCCAAATTCAAGATATACAAATATTTTATTGACTATGTGCCTCACGGTGTTAGATATTCTGCTATACAAAGAGAGATAGGTGGTGCTCACATATAGCGGCAATCATTTGCAATATATATTTCAAAAATACCAAGACCTGCTCAAATATTGAGTGAGTTGATCAGCTACGATAATTAATTGATATGACAGTGACGAAGATTAATTAATACATGTATTTATTTGTATAGATAGTTCATTAAACTTAAGCTTGTAAAAAAAAACTTCTCCTCTTGGACAACTACTTTCTTCTATGACCTTTGAATCTTTACCAACGGCTTAAAATTATTTTGATTTCTATACAACTGATTTTTTTATTACCCATTTATAAACTTATGAATAAATTATTCTTATTGTAAAAAACCTTTCCCTAAAGCAACACTTATAGCTCAGAAGGTTTTTTTTACTATGGCCTACCACTTGGATCGTCTAGAAAAATATTGAAGTAGTAGAGGAGCGATAAGAGAAGATTTACAAAAAAGGTGGTCATTGTACCGGAAAGGCTACTTCATTAAAAAATGGAAAGAAGAAAAAATCAACGAGAAGCTGATTATTGTTTTTTCTAACAGCCTCAAAGAGATCTGTCGGGATAGCGCAGTGGTAAGAGCGCTAGACATCTGTGAGGCTGTCGATGGTTCTAATCTCCGTTGCCGCAACCGATTTTTATAACGATCGGTTGCAGCAAGGGTGATCGGTAATTATCCCGGTACTGTTCAGTGTTGAGGATAAATCAACCCTGCTGCCTTCTTACGGCGAAGAGAGGCTGTAACAAGCCGTACACTTCACACACACACACACGATACACACTCACACAAACCTAGTATAGCCTGATGCAATAGGCCTCAAGGCCGCAGTATTACGTCTCTGCATTAGAATACAAAGAACAGCAAAAACAGCCTCAAAGATCCACATTTTTCTTTGTTCCGATCAGACAAGCTCGTCCTAAGATATATTGCCATGATCTTTTACAGTATCTTGCGGTGATTCCATAATTCATTGTTATCGTGTTAGATTCCTGTACCAGGGACGCTGTCGCTACCATCAAATTGTTTATCGTCAGGGTTAATTAAATACGCACAGGGCTGCCACCTATAGATTGGTATTTGAATTTAATATTAGATTTTCATTAATATCCGAGACTTGATCGTTAAAGGCGGTCTCTGTTTTGTAGAAAGTAAGGGTAATCCAGCGAGAATTAATGGATATAAAAAATTCAAATTTATTATTATTTATTAAAATTCATTATTAATTTAATTACCAATTTGCAACATTGCAATATATAATAAGCTTTCAAAAAAATCGTTTTTTTTTGCAACTCGAAGACCGGTCAATATTCAGAGCTGAAAATTCTGTCTGTAAGATACATCCAGAGAGTCAAATACATGCCCCGATTTTCATCGAAAAATACCCTAAGGTTGGTAACCCATGCTTACCCGGATACAGTCTTTGTTGTACCATTTGTGATTATTTAATGTTTAATTGCATTCAGCAGTTCGACTTTTCAAATTGCACACTTAATTTAGATGAGCCTCTATATATAGATCCTGTTTGTTAAAACATCCATTATCTAAATCACTTCTAAGGTTTTGTGACTCACTGTGAGACTTATATTGAGCTTTCTGTAGGCGCGCGGGTAACACCCATTACGTATTGGCACTGAAAATTGCACGTACGGCGAAAAACTTAGCTAATCGAGGGTTAATACTAATCTAAAGAAACGCCGGAAAAAAAATTGTATGAAAAATCTTCTCACGTGCGTAAATATCACGCGCTGCCAATAAAGAAAACCGGACAGTGTTTAACAATTTTATGATTTAGAATTACGTTAGATATTTCTTTGACGCAAGACTGGATTCATAAACTCATAACTTAATACCACTTGCAATGTTTCAAAGGAACTGTATGTACGTCGTGAATTATTCAGAGGTATAAATGTTTTGACTTACAAAAAAAGCGCAGTAATTAGCTTTTTTTTTATTTGAGGGCCATTAAACAGAGTTAATTCTATTTGCAATTAAGTTGATACATGGGATTTTGAACATTCTTTTTACACAAGAATGTGTTGCATGGTATGCTCTAATAGACGAAATAGATAAAAACATTTTGCTGTGTTATTCCGAGCTGTTCAGATTACCAATTAAGGAATACCGTACATTCCATTTCCAAAAGACACAGCCTTGAAATTAATTTTACATTACAACACTTCAGAACTAGTAAAAACTAAAGCTTTTGATTCGTTTACAATGCTTCTCCTAACAAGCTGAATAAGTATATTTATTTTTATAACGTTCGTTATTTCAACAAAATTTTCAAATATCTGGCAGGTATGTTAGCTAAAATTTTTATTGTTACATTGTATGTGTCAAATGAATTTTTAACGAATAATGTATAAAATAGACTTAAAATTTGTGGTAATCTATATTTAACGAACAAGAAAAAGCATCACAGACAAATATATGTATGTATATGTCAGTAACGCACGAACAGGCCATGCGGCGCAAGGCTTGGCGTAGGGGGCTTACTTTCTTCTTATTTCTACAGCACTCCTTGGACTATGCCTCTCCAATTCTGTCTAGCTCCTGGGGCTTTCTCCCATCCTTTGACTCCTACCATTAAAATCTCTTCCACTGAAATTCCCCATTTTATTCTAGTCTTCCTCTACTTCTATTTTTTATTAACTTCGCATCTAAACTCAAGTAAACACAATTCTCCCCTCTTCCGTTTTTCAAATGTGACCTTTCCACTTAACCCTCTGCGCTTTGATGACACTTGACAACCGTGGTTTTTTAAATAGTTCGTAGAGTTCTTTATTATTTCTTTCTTTCCACATACCTTGTTCCTTTGCCGCACCTAATGTACGTTTGGGTATTTTCCTTTCCCATAGATCTATGATTTTCATCCATCTTTTTTGATATTGACCAGGTTTCGCATCCAAACACTACTACTGGCTTAATTACAGTTTTATAGATATTCAATTTTGCTTGCATGAACACTAGTTTTGACAGTAACACCCCTACGCACGCCGATGCTATCTGTGATACGGTATTTCTCTCATCTTAACAACCACTATGTTCATATACCATAGGTCCTAACTAGTTGAAACTTTCAACTATTTTCATAATTGTTCTTCTTCGAGCCTCTTCGTCCGCCAAAACAAATTTGTCTTTTCTCCCACTATCTTGTCGATAATATTCAGCAATGCAATTCCCCTATAATTCTACAATTTTTATCTCATCTTTTAGTAAAGATAATATACTAGTATATTCCCATCTTTCCGGCATCTACTCCATCCCCCAGACTTCCTTTATCAGCTATATAGGGTACCCTTCCAGGGCATTTCGCGTATTCTTTATCATCTCTGCACTAATATTATTTTTACCATGACGTTTATTATTTTTAAAACTTCTTATAACCTCTCTAATTTCGTCGTCTTCAACTTGATTCAAATTTTGTGTTTCTTCCACTTCTTCAAGTTCTACTACTTCGTCTATGCCAACCCCACTAACCAGATCCTCGAAATAGTTTTGCCATCTTTCCTTTTTTCCTGCCACATCCCCTATTAAATTTCCATTTTTTGCTTCTATAAAGATTGCCCTCGCGTGACTTTTCCTTTATTTTCCTCACCAGCGCTTCGAAAGGTCGGGTACTGTTCGTATAAAATGTATTAGGAGTCGGCGGAAACCCACCTTTTCTGAGGAAAGAGTTGTGAGAGAGAGGTTAAAGTATGTGTCTCTGAAGCTAGCGACCAGCCAACTCCTTGGAATGTAGACGTTCCAAAAAATGCTGTTACGAATATATTGAAAAGAAATAACTATAAATGTTTCCGGAAATTTCGCGGACTTTATTTTAAACCATCCCAATCGTTGCGACAAGCCAAACATGGCGCCATATAGACGACACAGGTCAAGACTCCAACTAACCAGCCATCCGTAATAGAGATTCGTCATTGGATTTCTGAACCCTTGACGTATACCCCTAGATGGTGCCAGATTTTGACTCATAGCAACGATCGGAACGCCTGGTAGGCTGAAACTTGAGTCCGTCTTTAATGCTTGTACCCTCTTCAATGCTTTGGCTTCTTATTCCAACAATAAACCTTGGGCCTGTAATGGCAATCTAACGGTGAAGTGTTTTGGTACTTTTGAGGTTTCTTAAACTTATACCCTCTACTAAACATATTTTTTTGGTTAAGTTTTTGGTGCTGTCACAAAATCATAGTTGGCTTTGATAAAAACAGTTTTCTGTACTAGAATATTATTCACGAGAAACTGTTTTGCATCTGAATAGTTCGAGAATTGTGATCTGTTTCATAAAATGATCTGCTGAAAAAGATACAGCGTCTAAACAGTGTCACAGCTGCTACAACTGGCCGAGGGGGAAGTCCAACATTAAGAACCCTTTCCTTATAGAACTGAGTTCTGGAAGGATCGTAAGGAAAACTTAATGTACCGTTTATCTTTTTGTATTAACAGTTAAAAATATGCCAAATATGCATCTTACATCATCATCATAAGCATCATAAGCAAAAAATAAAATAAAAATTATTTCATTTTATTCTCGTACCACTTGGGCAAATTATAAATATTCCTTCTCACACATAGATTTAACAAATTTATGAAACTTAAAAGAAAATATTTAAAGAATAAAATGACCCACTTTCAGCTTGAAAAAAAAAATAAATTTGTTATTATTATGATTTGGCACTTGCGGTCGGACTTGTCCACAACTACTAACCGTTAGATTTTCACGGCGTGTATATGTCGAATTTCATTTTATCCAGATAATTTTAGACCTTGTTATTCATCTTACATAATATTTTAAATCACTTTATTACGCATCTTAAGTGTATAACAATGCCGTTACTCTATTATAATGCTTTCTTCGCCGAGCTAAATATATCTTTTCTACGTCAATATGCTGATAATTATAAAAACAAGTCGGGTATAGTAGACTTTACTTCAGCGATAAACGCGGTCGTCTCAAAAATTCTCCTGTAAATACTTGGATAGGTGCTGTAAGCAGAGCGTCGATATTTTTCACCTCGACTGCCAGAAACAAGAAACAACAAGCCGACTACATTTTCATAATTTTATTAAAAATATTTTCCTCTGAGCTCCGGCATTTTCACCCACGCACTCCGCATATCGGCTGCTTCTCGTCTGATGCCGTCCAGTGATTGATGATAGATATTATGCTACACCTTCTCGCTTCTACAAACAAATTTCTTTAATATGCGACAGTCTTTAGAGGAGAATGTTGTAAATGTACACTCGTTCGTCTTATTGCTTGCAATCTCGCAAATAAAATAAATAATTGAAGTACCGGCTTTCAAGTAAATTACTTTAAGTGTTTACATCTTACACCAAACGCAGCAATCATTGGAAGTACATATGTACATCATTTCAATTTATGTGTTCCACTCTTTTGTTAATCTAAAAATTTTGGGCGTCAAATTGAAATATTGATAAACCAGTTTTAGACACACCATTTTCACGAATACCTTTCACATATGTCAAAATGTGTGGAAGATAATAACTACCGCAAGAGATAATAGCATAGTGCACTGGACATATACCATTAATAGGTAATTTCATCCGGAAGCATGGAAATGAATGTCCAGCAATTAGTTAAATTAAGTGTCTACTTGTTTCCGCTCACTTTGCATTCACCGTTTACGAAATGATTCATTACAATACCATAATTGTTGTACTTTAATTGTTGCAATATCTGTAGTTTATTTCTGAATATCCCTAATAATAAGTGATATACAGTGAGTTGTATACTCTAGTGTATATCATAAAAGTTTAACCCTTGACCGAACAGGTGACGTCTGACAGACTACGCACTTTACATTATCCCTTTCATTTTTTACACCAAAAACCTCCATGATTGTGAGACCACTATCTAATCTTTTACACTGGTCAACAAAATTTCAGATTTATTTTGTCGCACGAGGTAAACTGGGTGATCTTGGTAGTACTTTTTACACTTATTTCATATCTGTTTTCAGAATTTTTCTATCATTCACCGTGACAAGGCAATGAAATTTTGTGAAAGTATATATTATAATATGTGTATAAATCATTAGAAAATGACGTACAAAGTGATATATTTACTTGGAAAATGTGCTGAAATATGATTTTCGGCTGTACTTTTCATCAGAAACATTCCTCTTCGGCGACCAGCAACAGTCTGCCAATATAGCAGGACTCCATTTGCCTTGGTATCATCAGCACTTTCATCGTCGCTTAGTGTCATGTTTTGTGGAGGTTTTGGGCACAGGTAATTCCGAGCTGTGAGGTACTGGTCTTAGTGCAGATGGAATATTAGGATATTTTACAGTATGTTTGGATTTAGAAGTGATACCACTTATATTTGTTGGACAAAAATAGCAATCGGTAATATGATCTGATGGTCCCCTCCAAATCATAGGAATATCAAAAGGCATATGTTGTTTACCTTTTGCCCACGCTGTAAGAAGTCAGACACACGTAACACAGCAAATATGGGGAGAAATACTGCTCCTAGCACTTTTTAAGGATAGGTGTGAAAATATCAATTGGCCGCAAATGTAGCAATAAGAGTTCGGGTGGTTTACAGATTTCCTTGGCATTTTTACAGGTGATCAAATGTTCGCGGTGTCATTACAATAGCTTGAACGCACCACAACGCAACACTCTTTAAAGCGTATATGTTCATTCACCGAGCTCTAGCCGACAACTGAAATAACAAGAGATGCTATCTAGGAATGGAAAATGCAG